>ML111222.1:0-17351 GCA_003697995.1 Taxidea taxus jeffersonii | reverse complement strand
ACATCAAAATCAGTAGGGGAATCTGATTTGTAAAAGTAACAAGTTTTGATGACATTTACAAATGAACTCCATAAAATTCTTCTTTTTAGAGCCACTTATGATCTTTTGAGGCTGTTTTTGATACATACATATTTCTATTTATACTTTCCTCACAATAAATGTTTTAATACCTCCATTTGGTTAGGAGATGCTCTTAAACATACAAAACACTTTTGCCTAGATTGTATATTTAATGTGACTTGCAAAAACTGGAAATCATAAACTATTTGGTGGCTTAACAGTTTCCCTTATTTTGAGGTACTAGCAAATAACACTAACATCGTCATCACCATAATTAATACCCTTTAAGATGGAACTCTAGGGGAAAAAATTGAATGCTGAATTTATCTAACTTTTTTACTCTTCCTAAACGTCAGGCTGATTTACAAAAGCTTAGTAATTTTGCTGATGTCTGTCCATGTCTATAAATTCACTCCATTTCTAAATTTAGAGATTCTTTGCTAACATGATTAAAATATTTCCTAATTTGTTCTCCTCATCTTCTTTGGGCTGTGCACAAAATAAAAGGACTACAAACCCAAGCCAGAGAACTCATCCCTAACCTTGATAAGCTTCGTAATGCTAATGTTGTTTTGATAGAGAAAACCACAAGTAATGCAAATAGCAGCCTCCACTCCCCAGTACAGGTGTGTAATAAGCGCATATAATTAAGCCAAAGATACATAATGGTTTGTTGTTGGATATGCATTTACAACAGCTGACTACGCTCTTAATGTGTGGTTCATGAGTTAGGTAATTTTCTTATGTCTCCTCTCCTTGAACAGACTATTCCTCATGGACTCATATACAAAATGATTCTGTGCGTTTTATACAGTAGATTCCCACTGCTGCCTGTAATTTAGCGTCTTTGCCATATCAGCATTACCTAAAGATGATTAAAAAGAGCATGTAAATTCACAAACAAGTCATTTTATTCTTCAACTTAAATAATTTAGAAATGCCCCCCAAAAGGAAAGTTATCAAAATGTAAGCCTTTCGACACGGTTTCCATCTTAGTGAAATATATCAAGCGTGCATTTAATCACTGTTATGCATAAAATATGGTTTATGGCTCTGCTCTATATATCACATAAACTTCTTTGTATATTATGAATCTGAGTCCTTTAAAGGGCATAAAGCAAATAGGAAACACAAGTAAGGGTTTTTAAAAATCCGTATAGATACAGGCAACCGTGCATAAACTACTTGTAGTTATTTTTAATTCTGTCCTTCCACTGAGGTTTTTTTAAATAATGCAAAACACGTCCACACATGTATTTATATAGTCCTGGGGTTTTGAATTGGGCAGACTAAAAATAAGAATGATGATCCTATACTAATAGTGCGTAAATTTCTTAATTTTAAACACTTTTAATCTTTTTTCTCCTTTCCACTGGGATCCCATAAAACATGATACTGTAAAGAAACATCATCCTACAGGCATAACCAAGGTGAGACTCACTGTTTTGTACTGAAAATGGTCAAAAGAGTCTATCTACTGAGATTGATAATGTGGAAAAAAATAGATAATGTAAATTTGTTTTTTATTTTTAAAAAGGTGATATCTCACACACATATTGAACTATAGTGTGTGGTAAAAATGGTCAGGATAATATCTGAGCTCAATAGCATTTTCCCATAAATTACTGTGTAGGTACCATTAATCATTGTATTCAAGTACAATGCATCACCTGCTTAATTCAGTTGGTTCTGATTTGCACATCATTTCAAAGATTACAAAAAAAAAAAAAAACCAGAAAAGTTTTACTTTCCACATTAGCTACACAGCTCATCCTCTTCTAGTCATATCTCAGGACAGAAGTAAATAATCAACCTGATTTCTTGGGTTGACTTTTAAAGCCCTGTTTGCAATTAATTTTAGGCAAAAACTTTAATTAAGTCTTTAGCATGAACTATAAGGAATGGAATTCAGTCCCAATATAGTCAGTTATTTCCGTCGTGGTGGTTGTTATTTTGATACCTCACAAAATAAACTAGTCATTTCCCCCTCTTCTTGAGTATCTGTGAATGTATGTGTGACTGTGCCCTGAGCCTGTGTGTGTATGTGAAAGGGGCATTATGTCTTCATCCTATATTTGTGGTTAATATAAGAGACATGGAACATTAAGTTCCTTTCAAAAACATTAATCACCAAAAGGGAACTCCCATACCTTTCCATCACCATGGAAAAACCCACCTCTGTTTCTAGCCTCTCTCTTTCTCCCGCTTTCAAAGACCACTGAGTTCAGATGTGTTCTGGTTCCCGTTTTCCCCTTCTCATTCTCTCAGAGTCTGGTTACTCCTTAATATCAGAGTCTCCTTCGCTCTCTCCCCAAAACTGTGTTTTAAATCTTTCTCACTAAAGGACTCTTTCCATCAGCACTCAAGCATATTCTCATTTTGGTCAGATGAGAAAAATGCACCCAACTTTAAAGCTCTCGCCAGGCTCCCTCTTGTATTTTTTCCCCCTCAGTATTTTCTTTTTTCTTTTCCTAAAGATATTATCTCTTTATTTGACAGGGAGAGAGAGATCACAAGTTGGCAGAAAGGCAGGCAGCCCCTCAGTATTTTCCACACGAAGTGATACACCTATCAATAACTTAGCAGCTAACTCTGATCCAACTTCTGTCCCTACCTTGCCACCAAACTGCCCTTATAACTAAGCTTCTTCCTTATTCTACTGAGCTATTCTGCATGCAATCTTCTTCATCAATGTGGAAAATTCCAAGAATGGCTGAGCAAGGTATCTGATACTGGGATATTTAAACTCTGACTATATTCTGCAAAGCCCTGGCTAAGCAATGACTGCTGACAGAGAAAGACAAATACCATATGATTTCACTCATATGTGGAACTTAAGAAACAAGACAAAGAGCAAAGGAGGGGACAGGGAGAGAAGGAGAGAGAGAGACTAAGAATCCTTCAGAGAACAAACTGATGGTTACTGGAGGAGAGGTGGAACGGGGGAATGCATGAAATTGGTGATGGGGATTAAGGAGGACACTTGCTATGATGAGCGCTGGGTGTCGTGCAGAAGTGATGAATGACCACATTGCATGCCTGAAACTCGTATTACACTGTATGTTAACTACCTGGAATTTAAATAGAAACTTTAAAAAAAATGACCACTGAAAGTTAGGGTGAGATATGTAAACGTTGTCAAGCAACAAGTAGTTCATAGACAGAAAGTTTTGTCCTTGGCAGAGGCCTCTTCATTTTGTCATTCTTGAAGGATCAGGTGGGAACTTTCTCAAAGTTTCTAGCAGATGCCAAGAATGCAAATTTCATTTCAGATTAAAAGCAGTAAGCATAAATAGTAATATAAAGTGAAGATTGATACCAAAATAAAAGTACTTCTATTACAACTCATTGTATAAAGACCAGAAAATAAAGATTTAGGAAAAAAAAGTTCACATGATCTGTCCTTCAGCCATTCATCACTATGTTTACTATTCATCACAAAGTTAACTATGTTTTACTTTGAAACCTATGGTTTTAAGCTTTAGCTATGTATAAATGCAAATATAAGAAAATTTTAAAGCATTGTATGTTGCAAATGTTTTATAACTTGCTGAGTGGATAACTAATATATTTGAAGTATTTTTCTATGTTAAAGATTCATTTTTGGGGCGCCTGGGTGGCTCAGTGGTTTAAGCCTCTGCCTTCGGCTCGGGTCATGATCTCAGGGTCCTGGGATCAAGCCCCACATCGGGCTCTCTGCTCAGTGGGGAGCCTGCTTCCCCCCCCCACCTGCTGTTCTGCCTGCTTGTGATCTCTCTCTCTCTGTCAAATTAATAAATAAAATCTTTTAAAAAAAAAAGATTCATTTTTAGGAGGAGGAGTCAAGATGGCAGAGAAGTAGCAGGCTGAGACAACATCAGGTAGCAGGAGATCAGCTAGATAGCTTATCAAACCATTCCGAACACCTATAAATCCAACAGGAGATTGAAGAGAAGGAGAACAACAATTCTAGAAACAGAAAACTGACCACTTCCTGAAAGGTAGGGTCAGTGAAGAAGTGAATCCACAGCAACGGGAAGATAGACCCCCGGGGGGGAGGGGCCAGCTCCCAGCAAGCGGCGGAGCAACGCAGCACAAAATCAGGACTTTTAAAAGTCTGCTCCACTGAGGGAAATCGCTCCAGAGGCTAAACCGAGGCAAGCCCATGGGTGTCAGCGTGGCCCCAGGTCCCGTGGGGTCACAGAAGGATCAGGGGTGTCTGAGTATCACAGAGCTCACAGGTATTAGAGTGGGGAAGCCGGCTATGGACACAGAGCTGAGGAGTAGGCTCTCAACTCAGGGTTATCTTGAGCCGTAATCCATGGCATAGGCCAGTGCTCTGTGAGTGAGTATAAGATCCAGGGAGACACCCCCTAAAAGAGCTCAGGGGTCTGCGGGGTTCGGAGGCTCCAGGTAGAGCGGTGTGCCAGAGACAGAGATGCTTGGTCACAGACTGGGTGAGCTTGGAGTGTGGCCAGAGGACAGGGAGACGGGCGTGATTGAGCACTTTTCTCCAAGCACAGCCAGAGGCCAGTGAGACAGGAATGATTGAGCGAGGGCACACTGAGGAGTGGGGCTCAGTGTGCTCTCTGCTCCACCAGGCTGGAGATTGGGAGGCCACCATTTTCATTCCTGCCCTACGGAACTCTACAGAAAGCTTCCAGGGAACAAAAGCCCCAGAAAGTGAACCCTAGCAGATTACTTAGTCCGGCCCCTGGTAAGGGCAGTACAATTCCGCCTGGGGCAAAGACACCTGAGAATCACTACAACAGGCCCCTCCCCAAGAAGATCAACAAGAAATCCAGCTGAGACCAAGTTCACTTACCAAGAACAGCTGAATTCCAAAGGAGGAGAAACCAAAGCATGGAATTCATGGCTTTCTCCCCATGATTCTTTAGTCTTGCAGATAATTAAATTTTTTTAATTTTATTTTTTTTCCTTCTGCTTAATTTTTTTTAACTGTTACCCTTTCCTCTTTTTACATTTTTAACTAGTTTATCTTAACAATGCCTTTCATAACAAAAAAATTATAATGTTTTTTGAACCTTCATTTTTTTTTTAAGATTTTATTTCTTTATTTGACAGAAAGAGAGCACAAGTAGGCAGTGAGGCAGGCAGAGAGAGAGAGAGAGAGGGAAGCAGGCTCCCTGCTGAGCAGAGAGCCCGATGCGGGACTTGATCCCAGGACCCTGAGATCATGACCTGAGCCAAAGGCAGTAGCTTAACCCACTGAGCCACCCAGGCGTCCCTGAACCTGCATTCTTATAGTCATATTTTATCCTTCATTGTATCTAACTTTATTTTTTGTATACACATAGGGCTTTTTCTTCTAAAAAGTTTGGGGTACAACTTCTTCAAATAGATCAAAATATACCCTAAATCTAGCTGCAGGCTTCTTCTAGTCTCCAGCCTGAGAAAATTCTCTCCACTTTCTTTTTCTTTATTCTCCCAACCAAATAACTTTATCAACTCCTTTTTTAAAAATTTAAAAAAGGGGCACGTGAGTGGCTCAGTGTGTTAAGCCTCTGCCTTCGGTTCAGGTCATGATCACAGGGTCCTGGGATCCAGCCCTGCATCGGGCTCTCTGCTCGGCGGGGAGCCTGCTTCCCCCTCTCTCTCTGCCTGCCTCTCTGCCTACTTGTGATCTCAGTCAAATAAATAAATAAAATCATTTAAAAAAAATTTAAAAAAAATTTTTTTCATCTTTACAGGCATATTCCATCCCTTCATTGTTTTTACCCTTATATATAATTTTCATTCTTTAAAATTTGGGACACAGTTTCTTCTAAGAGACCAAAATACTCCCAAAATTAAGTGGGTGACCCGGTTCTAGTCACTAGTCTAATATATATATATATTTTTTTCTTTTCTATATTTTTTCCTTATTTGTTTTCTTTAAAAAAAATTTTTTTTGAACTTCTTTTTATCTCCTTTCTCCCCCCCCCCCCACAATTTGGGGTCTCTTCTGACTTGGTTAAAGCATATTTTCCTGGGGCCTTTGCCACCCTTTTAGTATTTCATTTGCTCCTTCATATATTCTTATCTAGACAAAATGACAAGGCGGAAAAACTCACCACTAAAAAAAGAACAGGAGGCAGTACCAAAGGCTAGGGACCTAATCAATACAGACATTAGTAATATGTCAGATCCAGAGTTCAGAATGACGATTCTCAAGGTTCTAGCCGGGCTTGAAAAAGGCATGGAAGGTATTAGAGAAACCCTGTCTGGAGAGATAAAAGCCCTTTCTGGAGAAATAAAAGAACTAAAAACTAACCAAGCTGAAATAAAAAAAGCTATTAATGAGGTGCAATAAAAAATGGTGGCTCTTACTGCTAGGATAAATGAGGCAGAAGAAAGAATTAGTGATATAGAAGACCAAATGACAGAGAATAAAGAAGCTGAGCAAAAGAGAGACAAATGACTACTGGACCACGAGGGGAGAATTCGAGAGATAAGTGACACCATAAGACGAAACAACATTAGAATGATTGGGATTCCAGAAGAAGGAAAAAGAGAGAGGGGAGCAGAACGTATATTGGAGAGAATTATCATAGAGAATTTCCCTAATATGGCAAAGGGAACAAGCATCAAAATCCAGGAGGTGCAGAGAATCCCCCTCAAAATCAATAAGAATAAACCCACACCCCGTCACCTAATAGTAAAATTTACAAGTCACAAAGAGAAAATTTACAAGTGACAAAGAGAAAATCCTGAAAGCAGCCCAGGAAAAGAAGTCTGTAACAAACAAAGGTAAATATATTAGAAAAAATATTAGATTGGCAGCAGACTTATCCACAGAGACCTGGCAGGCCAGAAAGAACTGGCATGATATATTCAGAGCACTAAACAAGAAAAACATGCAGCCAAGAATACTATATCCAGCTAGGTTATCATTGAAAATAGAAGGAGAGACAAAAAGCTTCCAGGACAAACAAAAACTGAAAGAATTTGCAAACACCAAACAAGCTCTACAGGAAATATTGAAAGGGGTCCTCTAAGCAAAGAGAGACCCTAAAAGTAGTAGATCAGAAAGGAACAGAGACAATATACTGCAACAAATCACCTTACAGGCAATACAATGGCACTAAATTCATATCTCTCAGTAGTTACCCTGAATGTAAGTGGGCTAAATGCCCCAATCAAAAGACACAGGGTTTCAGAATGGATAAAAAACAAAACCCAGGGCACCTGGGTGGCTCAGTGGGTTAAGCCGCTGCCTTCAGCTCAGGTCATGATCTCAGGGTCCTGGGATTGAGTCCCGCATCGGGCTCTCTGCTCAGCGGGGAGCCTGCTTCCCCCTCTCTCTCTGCCTGCTTCTCTGCCTACTTGTGATCTCTCTCTCTGTCAAGTAAGTAAATAAAATCTTAAAAAAAAAAAAAAACCATCAATATGCTGCCTACAAGAAACTCATTTTAAACCCGAAGACACCTCCAGATTGAAAGTGAGGGGGTGGAAAACAATTTACCAGCTAATGGACATCAGAAGAAAGTGGCAATCCTTATATCAGATCAATTAGATTTTAAGCCAAAGACTATATAATAAGGGATGAGGAAGGACACTATATCATACTCAAAGGGTCTGTCCAACAAGAAGATCTAACAATTTTAAATATCTATGCCCCTAACCTGGGAGCAGCCAACTATATAAACCAATTAATGACAAAATCAAAGAAACACATTGATAATAATGCAATAATAGCAGGGGACTCTAACACTCCCCTCACTGAAATGGACAGATCATCCAAGCAAAAGATCAACAAGGAAATAAAGGTCCTAAATGACACACTGGACCAGATGGACATCACAAATATATTCAGAACATTCCATCCCAAAGCAACAGAATACACAGTCTTCTCTAGTGCCCATGGAACATTCTCCAGAACAGATCACATCCTGGGTCATAAATCAGGTCTCAACTGGCATCAAAAGATTGGGATCATTCCCTGCATATTTTCAGACCACAATGCTCTGAAGCTAGAACTCAATCACAAGAGGAAATTTGGAAAGAACCCAAATACATGGAGACAAAAGAGCATCCTTCTAAAGAATGAAAGGGTCAACCAGGAAATTAAAGAAGAATTGAAAAAATTCATGGAAACAAATGATAATGAAAACATGACAGTTCAAAAATCTGTGGGACACAGCAAAGGCAGTCCTGAAAGAAAAATATATAGAGATACAAGCCTTTCTCAAGAAACAAGAGAGGTCTCAAATACACAACCTAACCCTACACCTAAAGGAGCTGGAGAAAGAACCACAAAGAAAGCCTAAACCCAGGAGGAGAAGAGAAATCATAAAGATCAGAGCAGAAATCAAGGAAATAGAAACCAAAAAAACAATAGAACAAATCAACGAAACTAGGAGCTGGTTCTTTGAGAGAATTAATAAGATTGATAAACTCCTGGCCAGACTTATCAAAAAGAAATGAGAAAGGACCCAAATAAATAAAAGCATGAATGAAAGAGGAGAGATCACAACCATCACCAAAGAAATACAAACATTTACAAGAACATACTATGAGCAACTCTATGCCAACAAATTTGACAATCTGGAAGAAACGGATGCTTTCCTAGAGACATATAAACTGCCAAAACTGAACCAGGAAGAAACTGAAAACCTGAACAGACCCATAACCAGTAAGGAGATTGAAACAGTCATCAAAAATTTCCAAACAAACAAAAGACCAGGGCCAGATGGTTTCCCAGGGGATTTCTACCAAACATTTCAAGAAGAATTAATTCCTATTCTCCTGAAGCTGTTCCAAAAAATAGAAATGGAAGGCAAACATCCAAACTCATTTTATGAGGCCAGCATCACCTTGATCCCCAAACCAGACAAGGATCCCAACAAAAAAATATCCTTGATGAACACAGATGTGAAAATTCTCATCAAAATACTAGCCAATAGGATCCAACAGTACATTAAAAGGATTATTCACCATGACCAAGTGGGATTTGTTCCAGGGCAGCAAGGTTGGTTCAACATCCGCAAATCAATCAATGTGATACAATACATTAACAAAAGAAAGAACAAGAACCATATGATACTCTCAATAGATGCTGAAAAAACATTTGACAAAGTACAGCATCCCTTCTTGATCAAAACTCTTCAAAGTGTAGGGATAGAAGGCACATACCTCAATATTATCAAAGCCATCTATGAAAAACCCACAGCAAATATCATTCTCAATGGAGAAAAACTGAAAGCTCTTCTCCTAAGGTCAGGAAAATGGCAAGGATGTCCATTATCTCCGCTGCTATTACTAGAAGTCTAGCCTCAGCAATCAGACAACAAAAAGAAATTAAAGGCATCCAAATCGGCAAAGAAGAAGTCAAACTATCACTCTTTGCAGATGATATGATACTCTATGTGGAAAACCCAAAACACTCCACTCCAAATCTGCTAGACTTGTACAGGAATTCAGTAAAGTGTCTGGATATAAAATCAATGCACAGAAATCAGTTGTATTTCTTTACACCAACAACAAGACAGAAGAAAGAGAAATTAAGGAGTCAATCCCATTTACAATTGGACCTAAAACCATAAGATACCTATCCAATAAACCTATCCAAAGACACAAAGAATCTATACTCAGAAAACTATAAAGTACCCATGAAAGAAATTGAGGAAGACACAAAGAAATGGAAAAATGTTCCATGCTCCTGGAGTGGAAGAACAAATATTGTGAAAATGTCTATGCTACCTAAAGCAATCTACACATTTAATGCAATCCCTATCAAAATCCCATCCATTTTTTTCAAAGAAATGGAACAAAAAATCCTAAAATTTATATGGAACCAGAAAAGACCTCAAATAGACAAAGGAATATTGAAAAAGAAAACCGAAGTTGGTGGCATCACAATTCCGGACTTCAAGCTCTATTACAAAGCTGTCATCATCAAGATAGTATGGTACTGGCACAAAAACAGACACATAGATCAATGGAACAAAATAGGGAGCCCATACATAGACCCTCATCTCTATGGTCAACTGATATTAGACAAAGCAGGAAGGAATGTCCAATGGAAAAAAGAGAGCCTCTTCAACAAATGGTGTTGGGAAAACTGGACAGCCACATGCAGAAAAATGAAACTGGACCATTTCCTTAAACCATACATGAAAATAGACTTAAAATGGATGAAGGATCTCAATGTGAGAAAGGAATCCATCAAAAACCTTGAGGAGAACACAGGCAGCAACCTCTTCGACCTCAGCCGCACCAAACTTTCTTCCTAGGAACAACGCCAAAGGCAAGGGAAGCAAGGGCAAAAATGAACTATTGGGATTTCATCAAGATCAAAAGCTTTTGCACAGCAAAGGAAACAGTTAACAAAACCAAAAGACAACTGACAGAATGGGAGAAGATATTTGCAAACGACATATCAGATAAAGGGCTAGTATCCAAAATCTATAAAGAACTTATCCAACTCAACACCCAAAGAACAAATAATCCAATCAAGAAATGGGCAGAGGGGGATGCCTGGGTGGCTCAGTTGGTTAGGCAACTGCCTTCGGCTCAGGTCATGATCCCGGCATCCTGGGATCGAGTCCCACATCAGGGTCCTTACTCGGCGGGGAGCCTGCATCTCCCTCTGCCTCTGCCTGCCACTCTGTCTGCCTGTGCTCACTCACTCTCTCTCTCTCTCTAACAAATAAATTTTTTAAAAAAATCTTTAAAAAAGAAATGGGCAGAGGACATGAATAGACATTTCAGCAAAGAAGACATCCAGATGGCCAACAGACACATGAAAAAATGCTCCACATCCACATCCACATCAGGGAAATACAAATCAAAACCACCTCACACCAGTCAGAATAGCTAAAATGAACATGTCAGGAAATGACAGATGCTGGTGAGGATGCGGAGAAAGGGGAACCCTCCTACAATGTTGGTGGGAATGCAAGCTGGTGCAACCACTCTGGAAAACAGCATGGAGGTTCCTCTAAAAGTTAAAAATAGAGCTACCTTATGACCCAGCAACTGCACTCCTGGGTATTTATCCTGAAAATACAAATGTAGTGATCCAAAGGGGCACGTGCACCCGAATGTTTATAGCAGCAGTGTCCACAATAGCCAAATTATGGAAAGAACCTAGATGTCCATCAACAGATGAATGGATAAAGAAGAAGTGGTATATATACACAATGGAATACTATGCAGCCATCAGAAGAAATGAAATCTTACCATTTGCAATGACATGGATGGAAGTAGAGGGTATTATGTTTAGCGTAATAAGCCGATCGGAGAAAGACAACTATCATATGATCTCCCTGATATGAGGAAGTGGAGATGCAACGTGGGGGGCTTGGGGGTAGAAAAAGAATAAATGAAACAAGATGGGATCGGGAGGGAGACAAACCATAAGAGTCTGTTAATCTCACAAAACAAACTGAGGGTTTCTGGGTGGAGGGGGGTCAGGAGAGGTTGGTGGGGTTATGGACATGGGGGAGGGTATATGCTATGGTGAGTGCTGTGAAGTGTGTAAACCTGGCGATTCACAGACCTGTACCCCTGGGGCTAATAATACATTATATGTTTATAAAAAAATAAAAATTTATAAAAATAAAAAAAGAATTTTAAAGATTCATTTTTTAAAAGATTTTTATTTATTTATTTGACAGACAGAGATCACAAGTAGGCAGAGAGGCAGGCAGAGAGAGAGAGAGAGAGAGAGAGAGGAGGAAGCAGGCTCCCCGCCGAGCAGAGAGCCCGACATGGGGCTCGATCCCAGGACCCTGGGATCATGACCCGAGCCGAAGGCAGAGGCCCCAACCCACTGAGTACCCAGGTGCCCCTAAAGATTCATTTTTATAACTTATTATTATGTTGCTAATATATTTTAAAATGGAATAATATTGTCAGTAGAGAAGTATACATTATCCAGGTTTAACAAGTATTGATATTTTATTATATTAGCTTTAGATTGCTTCAGAATGATGTTACAGGTATGGCTAAAGGCACTTATTTAACTTTCCCTGATCTTTTTAACCTCCCTTACTTTCTTGAAGTGTAGATTTTTCCATTCATATTTTAATTCTTTTACTATATATGTATGTGTCCATAAAATATATAGTGTAGCTTTGTGTTTTTAAATGTATACAATTGATTCTAGGTTTATGTACCTTTTTATATTTCTTGCTTTTCTTGTTAATCACGTTTTTTGTTTTATTTTGTTTTAAGAGACAGAAGGAGGAGGGGTAGGGGTTGAGAGAGAAAATCTTAAGCAGGTTTCCAAGCCCAGCGCTGGAGCCTGATGTGGGGCTCTATCTCATGACCCTGAGATCATGACCTATGTGGAAATCAAGAGTCAGACACTTACCCAACTGAGCTACCCAGGCACCCCATTAGTGATATTTTTGATATTTGTGTTAACATAAGAGGATTTCATTCATCTTACCTGTTTTTAGTTGTGTGAATAGCAGATGTTTCTACAACATCATTTTAATTGACCGCAGGGTATAATAAATTTAAGTGTAGCACACTTCTGTAAACCATTTCACTCTTTAGATTTTATACAAATTTGTGTAATACTATATAAATCTTCTAAGAATATGTTTATAGCCATACCTTTGGTTACACCTTTCATTGCTTTCTTGCTGTGCTAAAAAGTATACATATCTTAAATTTTCTCTCTATATTTCCAAATATATATATAGAAAAATATGTAAATTTATAAATCTATTTTTACACTTATACAACAATGAATAAGAATACATTTTCTTTTCCAGTTTGATGTATGACAAATGACTTACAATTTTAATTTTCACTTACTTAATTATTAAAATATAGCCTCTATCTTCCTTTTTAGTCACTTGTATATCTTCTGTAACTTCTTTGGGTATGTCCTTTGTCCATTTTTTTATCTTGTGATGTTTCTTCCCATATATTAAGATAATACTTAAAATCTCTTTGCCCTACCAACTATGTATCACTAAGAGTTTAGAAATCCTATGATTTTTACCCCCATCTTTTCTGCCCTGGATATACCATCTTAAAAGCAGTTTCCTCACACCTTGAAAACTCCAATATTTACAGGAAATATTCATCTCTTTCCATAATGTTGACATTTGAGGACCTCTAATTCATTATACCTGAGGCCAATATAAGCAGATTATTTCCTTAGCTTTGTATTTGTTGGGAAATACAGATAGGATCCAGGTCAAGGTTAACTACTGAGGAAGGCAGGAGTTCCCTCACCATTTTTTCACAGCTTACTAATTATTTGTGAAGACTCTGAAGATATGAACCTGGTATTTAACCTTCTATCAGGGAAGCAAATTCTTGAGAGCCAAGGAAACTTTAGCTACCGGAGGTCTTTTTTTTTTCTTTAAAGATTTTATTTATTTATTTGACAGAGATCATAAGTAGGCAGAGAGGCAGGCAGAGATAAAGAGGGGGAAGCAGGCTCCCTGGTGAGCAGAGAGCCCGATGTGGGGCTCGATTCCTTGACCCTGGAAACATGACCTGAGCCAAAGGTAGAGGCTTTAACCCACTAAGCCACCCAGGGACCCCTACCAGGAGGTCTGGAGCACATTTTGTCTTGACCTCTTTACTCCCATTCTGTACATGCCTTTGGACTGAGAAACTTAAATAATAATGATTTCAAAAATGTAATATTTTGACATAGATATCTTTCATGTTAGAGGAACAATTTCATAGCCTTTTTTCCTGTCTTCCTATAGAGGGATTCAGACATAAGGAAACATTTCACTTCTCTCTCAGTCCAATAACTGCGTCATAATTTTTCAGACAAATCAGTTTATGCCTGTACATAAACCTGTCCACTGCTGAGGATTTTCAGTGTATAGAAAGACAGAAGAAATTTTTCAGAGGTAGAAGTGTCCTTTGGAAAATCAGGGGCCTTGTGACTTGTTAAAAAAATTTTTTAAAGATGGAGTTGGGGTTTTAGTTGATCTTAAAAGTTTTATCAGTCATAGAAGAACCTGGGAAGACAGCAGAATAGGAGGACTATAAGCTCACCTCATCCTGCAGATACAACCAGGTAACATTCACATCAGTGTCGATAATCTAGAAAACAACCCTAAGACTGGCAGAACAAACTCCACAAACAAAAGGAAGAGAAAAAGCCACAGTGAAGAGAGAGGAAGGGTAGAGACAGTGGGAAATTAAAGAGACCATGGCCATCCATGGGGGCTGGGGAAGCCAGAGACATGGAGAGGGATGAGAAACAGACTATCACAATGCAGAGTCCATGTGGGAAAATGAATCCCCTCAACATTGGCTTTGAGAGAAAGAGGGGCCAAATTTCATGAGTTCTTAAAACCAGTTCTTTATGGCCTAGAACTTTAAAAATCTTCAGGACTGGTTCTGGGAAAGCCTGGAGGACACAGGAACCTGAATCCCCATCCTGAGAGAGATACCACGAAAAACAGCCTGTGGAGATACAGCAGAGAAGCAGCAGTTTGAGAATGGCCTGGGGCCTATGAGAAGGAGAGTGGTTTACTCATTCTGGAGCATGTCCCACCAGGGCAGAGGCAGGAATCATGGAGGGACTTTTCTATGAACAAAGGAGCTGGCATGAGCCATCTCCCTCCCCTGTCCCTCAGCATAAACATGGCCACCTGCAGGAAAGAGCCCAGTGAGGGAGGGAGGGCATTCAATACCTAACTCACTAACACCAAGCCCTCCACACACACACTTTGGCAGAACAGCTTTTCCCAGTCACATCTGCCTCAGTCTTGGCCCTGCAAGTCCCCCAAGAATACCAGTGCAAACCTTGCCAACACTACATCTCCCAACCTGAGTGCTTTGCAGGATTTTGGTCCCTGAGGCAGTGGTAGCAGTGGTGGTGAGCCATGCAGAAGCATGAGCTGTACCTTGTCAAAAATGTGCACCCCATTCTGGCTGGGGACCAAACACTTCCCACAACAGGCAAAGAGAGCCTCTGCAGATGACTGGACTAAAGGAGAAAGCCGCCAGGACACAAAAGCAGGGCACATGCAACCCTCAAAGAAGACAGCACCTAAAGCTCCAGGTTCTGGTGAACAGGGAACACTGCACTGCTGGGCATTAGAGGATCTCTTCTTAAAGCCATTACTTTCAAGAGTGGGAGACATAGCTGACTTCTCTAACACAGAAACAGACACAAAATTAAACAAAATGAGAAGACAGAGGAATATGTCCTATATGAAAGAATGGGACAAAACCACAGCAAGAGGTTGAAGCAAAGCAAATAGAATATGCCAGATAGAGAATTTAAAGTAATGATCAGGGGTGCCTGCATGGCTCAGTTGGTTAGGCAGCTGACTCTTGATTTCTGCTCAGGTCATGATCTTAGAGTTGTGAAATCAAGCCCTGCATCAGGCCCTGTGCTTAGCACAGAGTCTGCTTGGGATTCTCTCTCTCCCTCTCTCCTTGCCCCTCCCCCTGCTTGTGCTCGCTCTCACTCTCTAAATAAATAAATAAAATCTTTAAAGTAATGATCATAAAGATACTCACTGGACTTGAGAAAAGAGTGGAGGACATCAATGAAATCTTTAAAAGATAAGGAAACAATCAGAGGTGAAGAACACAACAAATGAAATTAAAAATACACTAGCCAGAATTAATAGCAGGCTAGAGGAAGCTAAGGAACAAATTAGCACTCTGGAAGAGTAATGGAAACAACCACAAGTACCAAAATAGCAGTAAATATACAACTATCAACAATGACTTTGAATGCAAATGCACTAAATGCTCCAAAAGACATAGGGTGACAGAATGGATTTAAAAAAAAAAAAGACCCATTCATAAACCTTGTATAAGACTCATTTCAGACCTACAGACATATGCAGATTTTTAAGTGAGTGGATAAAGAAACATTTATCATGCAATGGATATCAAAAGAAAGCCAGAATAGCAATACCTATATCAGACAAAATGGACTTTAAAACAAAGACTGTAACAAAAGACAAAGAAGAACACTATCTAATCATTAAGGGGGCAATCCAACAAGGAGATACAACAATTGTAAATATTTTTGCACTGAAATACATAAAATAGCTATTAACAAAAATAAAGGAAAGTAATTGATAGTAATACAATAACAATAGGGGGTTTTAACGCCTGACTACATCAATGGACAGATCAACCCAACATAAAATCAACAAGGAAACAGTGGCTTTGAATGACACACTGAACCAGATGGATTTAACAGGTATAATTCAGAAAATTCCCATCCTGGGGCCCCTGAGTGGCTCAATCAGTTAAGCAACTGCCTTTGGCTGGGTCATGATCCCAGGGTCCTGGGATCCATCCCTGTGTCAGGCTTCCTACTCTGTAGAAAGCTTGTTTCTCCCTCTCCTATGCTGTCCTCTCCTCCCCACCCCCCGCCTGTGTGCTCACTGTCGAGTAAGTAAAAAAAAAAAAAAAAAAAAAAAAAGGAAAAGGAACAGTCTACCCTAAACCAGCAGATTACATATTGTTTTCAAGCTCACATGAAACATTCTCCAGAATAGATCGCGTAGGCCACAAAATAAATCTCAACAAATCAGGAAGACTGAAGTCACACCATGCATCTTTTCTGACCATAAGACTTTGAACCTAGAAATGAATCACAAGAGAAAATTTGACGAGATCACAAATCAGGGAGGTTAAATAATATGCTACTAAACAACAAATGGGTCAACCAACAAAGCAAAGAAGAAATGAAAAATTACACAGAGCAAAATGAAAATGAAAACACAATTGTCCAAAGTCTTTGGGATACAAGCAAAAGCAGTTCAAGGAGGGAAGTTTATAACCATACAGGTCTACCTCAAGAAGCAAGAAAAATCTCCAATAAACAACCTAACCTTATACTTAGAGGAACTAGAAAAAGAAGAACAAACCAAACTCAAGAACAAGAGGAGGAAGGAAATAATAAAGATTAGAGCAGAAATAAATAATATAGAAACTAAAAAAACAACGTAACAGAGATCAATGAAATCAGGAGCTGGTTCTTGGAAAAAAATTAATGAAATTGATAAACCCCTAGCCAGACTCATAAAAAGAGGGGAGAGGGAGAGAGAAGTGGGAAGGGAGGGAGGTGTTTAGGGAGGGAGGAAGGGGACTTAAATAAAATCAGAAATGAAAGAGGAGAATTAACAGCTGATACCACAGAAATACAAATGATTAGAAGAGAATACTATGAAAAAGTATATGTCAACAAACTGAACAACCTAGAATAAAGGGTTAAATTCCTGGAGACCTATAACCTATCAAAACTGAAGCAGGAAGAAACAGACCTATTAACCAGCAATGAAACTGAATCAATAATCAAAAAATTCCCAACAGGGGCGCCTGGGTGGCTCAATGGGTTAAGCCTCTGCCTT
>ML111221.1:23838-83224 GCA_003697995.1 Taxidea taxus jeffersonii | reverse complement strand
ATCTCCTGTTGGATTTGTAGGTGTTCGGAATGGTTTGATAGGCTATCTAGCTGATCTCCTGCTGGCTGATGTCATCTCAGCCTCCTACTTCTCTGCCATCTTGACTCCTCCCCAAGGGCTTACTATTTTTAACATAGAATGTATGTGATGTTTTCCCAAACCCTTGAAAAAATTTTTGATTTACTTTCCTGCAATAAAAGCATATGGTATTGACATCATTTCTGGATTCCAAAAATACAGACATAAATGTACTGTGTCATCACTGCATGTAACACATGCGACACTTCAAAGACAAACTCCAATAGGAACAGTTAGGATACCAGGAAAATGAAGAATATGCTGCAGCATTATGAATGCATGAATCCACTTTGAAATCTAACGACCATTATTTATTTCCTCAGCCTTCCATGCACATATTGAGAATGTGTTGTTTATTATTTTTAAGCTTGGGAAAGTTTCCCAGGAATGACAAACACTGTGAGCAATTAAATAAACTATTTACATTAAACTGCACTCCTTAGATTTTTAAGTCATAACCCTGAGGTTCATGAAAGTTTAAGTGTTACACACAAGTCACCCAACTCAGGAGGACTGGAGCTGAAGTAGTAATAATGTCTTCTGATTCTCAGTCTAGGTTTCCTTTTTACCATCAATCTACCACATGAAACAAGAACTGTGTAGGGCATTTATGTGTCTGATCAATAATATCAACTAGCATGATCTCTTCTTTGCCACCATTTGTTTGACACAAAGTGGTTATTCAAGCTACTCTGGGACCCTCTTCTCCCTCTGTGGCAGTTTTGATAGTGAATGCAAAAATCTTATTCATGTATCCCATATATTCTAGATTTCCCTTATACACAGACTCCACATAAAGCAAGTTTCATAATTTTTCCATATAAAAGACACATGCATCATTGGATGAATCTGAAAAGCTGACAAATGACAGGAAGATCAAGAAGCCTGCCTTTTTTTCTTACTTTATGAAATTTTTCATGTTTTATTATCTATCTACTCAGATAAAATTAGGTGGGACACATTTTTAATGCTTCCAATAAATAAGAAAAATGTGCCTGCAGCATGAAAAATCCTGTGACTGCCTTGTGTTATTTGCAACAGATGAATCTAATTTGTATTCAGACATCAGTGTTATAACTAACTAGAGAAATAAAATGGATGTCTATGACCTCTCTTCAATTATTTAGTAAGGATGAAGTGTCAAGTGGCTAAAAGTAATGATGCTGTGGCTATATATAGTGTTACACTTATTAGATAGTGTTACACCTATGGTGTTAAACCTATTAGATAGAAACTCAAGATGGAATATGCACATATACAGGCATACAGACAATAGACTAATAGCAGTGAAGGTTAAGCAACCTATAATCACCATGACTCTTGGGACACTCAAGTATTTACACTTTAATTAGTTGGTGTTGACAAGAGACTTAAAATCCTTTTTTCCTCCATTAATATGCAGATAGAATGCTATTTTTAAAAACATTTATATATTCGAAAACAAGTTATTTGAAGTTCAAGAATTTATCTATTGAGCAGTAGAGCAGAATTCATTCATCCATGATGCAGTCCTTCTAGATCAGGGATATAAGGACTTTTTTAAAAAAGATCTTAACTGTGTAATAAGGTATACTAAATAAACTAAATGTAGAGTGCCATTCTGGATTAACCTTAAATGCAGGAAGATTTTTTCATGTATTCCATACACATCCTCAGATTTCCCTTGTGCACAGACTCCATGTAAGGCAAATTTCATATTTTTAAGACTTGCATACCCAAGTAGATATGCTAATGCTAACTATAACTTTTTAAAAAGCAACAAGAAAATATAATGCACCAATCAGCACGTGTTTTGTCCTATCACTCACTCAAGACAAAGCATTAGTATTTGAGTGTCACAATCAAAGTGTACATTATTGTTCCACATTTTAGAAACTACTGAAATAATGGGAATATGTGGGATATAATTTTAACACAGGACCCTGCATGCTTTTCTGCAACTGTCATCACCAAACATTTTACTCTGGAGATAATCCCTTCCTTAGGCACCAACGGCTAGACATGAGACACTGACTATTTTGGCAGAGGTCACAATCAAACAATGAATTCATGACAATGAAGTAAAAAAGCAGCCAGCTTTCGAGCAAGTCAGGAACATTCAGACACTTATTTTGGAATGAATATTCCTGTCCTCTTTTTCCTTCTCTTCAATGTAACAATTATATGATTGGTGGGAAGAGATAAGGAATGATTACATCAGTAAGGATGGCTCCTGATTCAAAACTTACAAGGTTCAAAAGACCAACTGCCATTTTATGGCAGCAGGAGGATATGGAAACAGAGTTTCCAAAACCACTTGTGGTTTTTTGTTTTGTTTTTTAAATTTATTTGACAGAGGGAGACACAGGGAGAGAGGGAACACAAGCAGGGGAAGTGGGAGAGGGAGAAGCAGGCTTCCGCCTGAACAAGGAGCCTGATGTGGGACTTGATCCCAGGACCCTGGGATCATAACCTGAGCTGAAGGCAGATACTTAACGACTGAGCACCCCCCTCCCCCCGGGTGTCCCTTGTTTTTTTGTTTTCGTTTTGTTTTGTTTTTCTGGGAGGAACAACTAATTAACACCTTGCAACAGATCACTGACTAGTATGCAAGAACATTCTTTCTCACCAATTTCTGTGATCAACCCTCATTCAGCAACTCAGGAACTTAGAGCATTTGAACCAGAAATGGAGGTGAAGAACTTGGACATCTGCAGGAGTAGTATGAAGAGCTGCTCCTTCAGCTGGCCAAGGAGGGAAATACATATCTGAGTCCTAGATAATGAAAAAAAGATCCTCTTCTGGTACAAGTATGAGTCAGAGAGAAATTAAACACAACACACTTTTTTTTTTTTTTTTTTTTAAAGATCTAAGGAAAGGGAAGACCGGTTTGGGAAAGGCACGAAAGAAGCACACTGATCAGATTCTTTCTGCCCACATGTGGATTTTTCCAAAGGAATTAATGACAGATGGTCTCAGTTCAGTGTTGACACGGAATATTTCCCCCACATAGGTTACAAGTGTTGTGATGTAAACATTTGGAAATACATGACTAACTTTGTTTTAAGAAGCTTATGTTGTCAAAATTATTATGTAAGTCTTAATTTCTGAGATGTTCAAACTGAAACAGTTCTTAAGCTACATATATATTTGAGTAATGATTAAATCAAAAATAAAAAATTAAGGAAAAGATACCATACCACTAACCTCATAAATGAAGCACATTATTCTCAATATTATTTCATATATCTTGGAAATATTTCTATTTTTAATTTTCCTCAAAATAATTACATACACCATTGTCATAATAAATTAATGAAAGCATCTTACTGTGTCTTCTAAAAAACCAAAACTCTTTAATTTTTATTTCCTTCTTCAACTTGTATGCAGTGTAAAATCCAGGAAAGATATAAAGGAGACACTAAAGCCCAGGAAGATTTGTGGGGCACCTGAGTGGCTCAGTCTTTTAGGTGTCTGACTCTTGATTTTGGACTCTCAATTTTGGTTCAGGTCATGATCTCAGGGTCATGATCTCAGGGCTGTGAGATGGAGCCATGAGTTGGGCTCCAAGCTTAGTGGGGAGTCTGCTTGAGATTCTGTCTTTCTCTCTGCTCCTCCCCCCTCCTTTAGTACAGGTGCACTTTCTTTCTCTCTCTCAAATAAATAAATAAAATCTTAAAAAAAAAAAAGCCCAGGATGATCTGTGATTTATCCAGGCTCCGGAATTGTTTGTAAATAGAAATATATACCTGAGCCCATTTACATTTCTCCGTCCCCATCATCACCACAGCAAGCCAAGCCAGTATCATCTTTCACTTGAGACTAAATAATGGATTACTAATGGTTCCTATTTCTTCATTTCTTTATTTCACTTCCTATGCTGAAGTTGGGTGATCTTTAAAAAAATCCAAATATGTACATATATTCTCTTGTTTAAAAGTTCAAAGATTTCTTATTGCATAAGGTTAAAAAAATATTCAACATGAGCAAAAGTTGTGACTCATCTAACCATGCCTCCCTCTCCAGAGTCATTTCTCACCACCCTCCTACAATGTTCTCTAGTTCTCAGTAACTCAATGTTCTCAGTAACTCTAGATTTCTTTTAATAGGCCAACCCTTTGCTCACCTGAGGGATTTTCCGACGCCTTTCCTTCGGCTGGAACGTTGTTCCCTTTGCTATGACTGACTTATTATTCATATCCTCCAGATCTCATAGTAAAGCCTTTTCCACAGTAAAAACAAAGGTTCTCTGAGCCTCCAGTCTAAAGTAGTCACTTATACTGTCTCAAGGCAATATCTACTTTTCTTACTCCCATTAGATTATAATTTATAGTTATGTACTTATTACTGTATAATTTTTCTATCACCCTACCCTACTTCACGACTGTTTCTAGTTGTTTTGCATTGAATATCCTGCACCTAGCAAGGGCATAGCTAGTAGAAAACCACTAAATAATAAACATTTGTGAAAGGCTGAATAAATGATTGAAGAGATGGATAGGTGGGTGAATGGGTAGCACACAAGGCTGATCTCCAAGAGGTGAAAGTGCTTAACAGTCAAGTGTATAGGGTCCATTGTGGCTAGGTTAAAACCCCAGGTTGGTTACTTATTTACTCTGTGAAACTGGACAAGTTAATAAACTTTCTAAGCCTTTTTAAAAATTTTATGGTTTTGATCTTCGTAGAATAGTAAAATTGAAATGACTTGTAGAATAAGAAAGTTAGCAAAAATGTAAAAATGAAGAACTGCCGTGTTAATAAGTTATTGAAAGGTCAAGAAAACAGGTGTTTGGACATTTAGATTAGAAAGAAACAAAAAGACTGCCTGAAAGGAGGAGCACGCATAGCAGATGGGTATAGAAGGAAGGAAGTAAGAACAGGTGATAAAAAAAGATGGAGGGAAAAGGAGTGTAGAAGTTCATGACCAATGCATTTCTTCTCCCGTTGGAGTAAATATTTATTTTGTAATGAAAATGTCCACATAATGTCTGTGCCTTAATTTTAAGCAAAATGTTTTTCAGTGAAATTATCTAGTCTTTTTTTTTTACCTTTATATGACAATATTTGTTCTCAATTACTACTAGGGCAAGAAAACGAAAACAAAAAATTGTGTGAGTGAAAAGGAAGGGCCATTTTCCCAGAACTTTCAAATGACTTTTTCAATGTTTTCAGTTTAAATGGGTAGAAATTTGAACAAGAAACCCCAGGATTTACATTAAAAAGTGATATTAAAGTTGCATATATTTAAAAATATATGTTTGCCTGTGTCCTACTAGTAACAAGGGATCTTTTTTTTCACATCATCAAAAATAATGACTTTTGGCATTATAAAAGTAGATAACCTAAATATAATTTTGTTTGGCTGCCTGCAACATCTCAGTCCATATATTCCAACTGTAACACATAACCCAGTACTTTTAATAATAGCATATTTTCTTAATAACTGATGTAACACATAAGAGTTAAAGCTACGTTCAGTTCTTTGGACAGGGGCTTGCTAAAAACTAACAACAAACAAACAAACAAACAAAAAACAAAAAAAGGAAAGAGAGGAACAATTTGAAGGTTACAATTCTCTGCAACAAGAATAGAGATGATAACAGATCATACTAACTGCTTCTAACTAGCTAATGCTAAGCTGGCTTTCTCGCAGGAGTCTGGGCAGCGAGAGAGATAAACACAGCCATGGATGCCCAGTGAGAGATGGGGAGAAGTCCCCTGCTCATCCAAACCGACTTATTTGACGGCACACGGTGATGCTGGGCCTACCCGGTGACTTCTGTGCTGGCTGCATTCCATAGCAAGTCCTCCATGTCGGCATCCCAACTGAGCTCATTAAGCTAAGGTTTGAGTGAAGGAGAACTGTAATTCTCATCCTGCTGCTCTGTGGGAGGAGAAAGTAGCTCCCTAACTCCAACCTCCCCACCTTTCATCCCCTGATAACACAGTAAAGGGCCCTTATGAACTCACTCCAAGACACAGGAACCCAAACAACAGGCCTCAGCGACCGCTGGGGGCCACCTGTTTCACATGCGTTTATTAAATCCTGGAGATAAACGAGACAGCTAAAATTTTTAATCAAAATAAATCCGAATTTGTAGCCTTGAGTAGTCCTTAAAACAACTTACGGTCCTAAAATCTCAGGGTATTTAAGCTCTGCCTGTACTAATCAAAAGAAAAGGTAGTTTCTGGGCACCTGGGTGTCTCAGTGGGTTAAAGCTTCTGCCTTCGGCTCAGGTCATGATCCCCGAGTCCTGAGATGGAGCCCTGCATCGGGCTCTCTGCTCAGCAGGGAGCCTGCTTCCTCTTCTCTCTCTCTCTCTCTGCCTGCCTCTCCCCCTACTTGAGATATCTGTCTGTCAAATAAATAAATAAAATCTTTAAAAGAAAAGAAAAGAAAAGTTAGTTTCCTTAGTTTTAAGGAAAAGCAAGCATCTAATAAATTCTAGCTGGAACCTACCAATCTCCATTTAAGCTTTCTTTACAACTTACCCTCCCTTACTGCCATTTAAGTGCTCTGAAAATAGGTAATAAAATATAGTACTAGGCATGGTTTTGCATGGTTACTAGACTGTCAACCCTTCTAAGGGCTGGCTCCGTGTCTTTAAATTTTCCTCTTCTCCTACAAAGGTGCTTTACAGGTGGAGAACATTCAGCAAATACTTCCTGAAGATATTTGTAATATTACAGAATTCAGCCTCTTAAAATTTCATCATTACATTTAAAATAAAGCAGCAAAACAGATACAGAAAGTAAACAAGATCCAGAAGATTAATTTGGTTTTACAAAGATTAATGGCACTCTATGATTTTATAAGCAACCTCAGAAATAAATATTTATTGGGTCCTTCCTGGTGACAGGGCCCTGGTCTTGGTAGTATGGGTTAAACACTCATTATTTCCATGCACTCTGCCGAGACAGGACTGACTTCGTCTTCCCAAATGAGCCCCACACTTGCCTCTTCCTGGGAACAGTATGAATCATTTACAAGAGTTAGCATTAAAAAAAAAAAAAAAAAGAGTTAGCATTGAAAAGCACAGTTGATGGGGTAGCATTTGTTATAAAACATACTCATTTGAAGCAGTAATTGCTCTGCTACCAGGGCACAACCCTTTATAACATCCCTTAAACAGTTTTTTTATGAAGATAGAACTTTAATTTTTTCAGCAGCTACCAAGTGCAATGCTCGAGTACCTTTCCTCATTTGTTTTTCATCATGTATCACTACCCAGAGGCCATCATTAGCTAATTTGCTGATTTATGGTTGCAGTTTATGAGCTTTAAACAATGCTAACCCATTTTTGTTCCTTCCTCCTTGCACTGGCAGATGAAGAACGTCTGTCCTTTACATCCTGAGCTGTGTAAAGAAAATGCACCTCGCCCCGTGTGTTCTTGGCTTCTGTGACATCGGAAATTGCTGCCTTCTTGCTTTCCCGCTGGATCTTAACCGAAAGCAATGTTTACCTAGCCACCCAATCTGAAAGCTGCTAAGGTTCTTCGCGCTGCCACCTCTGACAAAACAAGGTCAGAGCGCCAGTTTAGCATGTGAATCTAATAGCTATTACTTATGCAGTATTAGAGTGACATACACACGGAAGAGCAAATTTGGTTACCGCTGTGTAGGCTGACAGGGCCTTGCATCCTGGCTGCGCCGAGACGTGTTTTCATTATTCGATGAGACACACACATTCACATTCAAAACTTGTTGTAAATAATGACAGTCTATATTCCCTTTGCGTGTGTGACCCAAATTTCATAGTGAAGAGGGGAGATTCTGCCTGCTTCCTAGTCCCGACTGAATAGCTGTGTCCCGTGTGTCAAAAAAGCGGAGAAGGCGCCAGTGAGCCACGGCATAAGAGGGCTTCTACATTTGCTGACAACATACACACACATCAGATGGACGATAATAAGTGCTGGCGAGAGGAGGGAGTAACTGGAACCCTCACACCTTGCTTGGGGATAGAAAATGGTGCGGTGGCTTTAGAAAAGTGTCTGGCAGCTCCACAAAGACTTAAACACAGCTGTTGTATAACTGGGCTACTCCACTCCTGGGTATATACCCAGAGAACTGAAAATATAGCCACCCAAAAGCTTGTGCACAAGT
This sequence comes from Taxidea taxus jeffersonii, assembly GCA_003697995.1. Lineage (NCBI taxonomy): Eukaryota > Metazoa > Chordata > Mammalia > Carnivora > Mustelidae > Taxidea > Taxidea taxus. The sequence continues at coordinate 75,063 of ML111221.1, read as the reverse complement.
GTTCATAGCAGCACTATTCATAACAGCCAAAAAGTGGAAACCACCCAAACTGCCATCAACTGATGAATGGATAAACAAAGTGTAGCATACTCACAAGAGGGAATATTGTTCAGCCCTAAAAAGGAGTGAAGTACTCACACGTGCTGCAACATAGATGAACTTTGATATATTAGGCTAAGTGAAAGAAAGCAGACACGAAAGGCCACAGATAGGACTCCCTTTTTAGGAGCTATCCAGAATAAGCAAATCCACAGAGACTGAAAGTAGACCAGCACTGGCCAGGGTCTGGAGGAGAGTAGAATGGGCTGTGAGCGACCAATAATGGGCACTGTTTCTTTTTGGAATGATAAAAATGTTCTAGAGTTAGTTTGCGGTGTTGGCTGCACAACTATCAATATACTAAAAACCACTGAATTTATCCTAAAAGATTTGGGTTATGGTACGTGAACTATATCTTTAAAAATACACATTTTATTGATGCCTTCATGAAGTGATAAGCCTCTTCGTATTAGATGTTGTTAGGCCATTACTTTTCCACATGCTCATAGACTTCTTTTGAGAAGTCTTTCAAGTATAAATATTTTAACTACATTTTTATTAAAAATCCCAGGTTTCCATTTAAAAATATAATTTTTAAAAAGATTTATTTATTTCAGAGATAGCACTCGAGAGCTGGGGAGGAGCAAAGGAGAGAGAGAGAATCTGCTTGAGAACGGAGAACGGAGCCCTATCCACCAACCAACCTTAATCCCACAGATGACTGAGCTACCCAGGCACCCCTTAAAAATATAATTGTTAATGTCCCCAATTATCATTTGTTATTTCTTACCTCTCTTTTTATTGAATGAACCCTTAATTAGTTCTCTTCATTTGAATTTCTTTAATGTGTTTAATATGGCGATCTTTTCGGTTTAAGATAATGAGGATTAAATCATCGCTAACACACTCGTTTAAAAATCTAAGCTGCCTTTTTTTTTGGTTTCTTCTATTGCCTTTGGGTAGGGAAAGAAGGAATGGGATTACACTATTTTTAGTGGGGATTCTGTTCCTGGAAGTCCAACGAAAATAGAGTTCTGTCTTTCAGACAAAAATAACTACATTTTAAAGGCCTCAGATACCATATTTCTCAAAATCTATTCCATGATTTCAGATGCTTTATTACCTTTCACTGGGACTGTAAAAATGATCTCTTAACACGCGTGGGTCATTCTCACCCCACCTCTTTAACTTCCCCACACATTGAATCTTCAAAGCACATTCTGTTACAGTGTTCCTCTCTTCAAAAACCTTCAATACCACTTTCCTTTTGATCTTGGTATAATTTCCAAGATGTTATCTTGACTTTTCTTCCGACCACACATTCCACTAATTCCTATATGTGCTTTATATTGCAGCTGCCAGATCTGCTCCTTCCTCTTTCCTATTTTCTTACACATTCTTGTCATGATCCTTGTGATCTCCTGCTGCCTACATTCATTTCACGCCGCCCGTGCCCGTTGATATTCCATCCTTTTCCCAGGGCTCACGTCCATCATAGGTAACACGGAAATCTCATGAAAGCGAAAGCTTTGTCTTATTCCCTGCTATAACCCCAGTGACTAGAAGAGTGCCTGACACATGGGAGAAATTCAAACACGAAAGAAGTAAATAAGTAATAGATAAAACTAATCTATGGTTAAATGAAGGAACTTACAGCTTCTTTATATCCTTCCTGATATTCCAATTCTCTCTCCTTCTGAATTCACATAAAACTACTTTTTCATTGTACTAAATACTCTGCTGTACGTTTTCCTGGAGTATTTATCTTTATCTTCCTTGTCTCTCATTCATGTCTTATTTCCAGCATTTTATTTCACCCTGCCTTGAACATGGTCTCTGTTCAGTCAATTTTTGTTAAATTAATCAACATAGCTCAATATCCCTATTTTAGAAATTGTATATACTTTGCATTTGTTTCTCCTACAGGCTGGTTTACATAAATATTACATGCTTAGAGAGAGAAGATGTACTGAACAGAGAACAAGGTAAACCCTAGGAATTTTAATTATTTAGTGTTTATTTAGTATGATATAAGTCATGATATACTTTCTTTGGGAATTTTGAATTTTATAGAATCTGTTTAAAATAAGTATGATTGACAAGAGCCCACACCAATAAAAATCATTTAAAAAAAAAACTCGTGGCTTTTGAAGGCAAACATGTATATTAGGGCATTTTCCCATTTTCCAGTAGTATGTGATGGCACAGGATGTATCACTTCCCAGTTCTGACTCACCTTTGGAATCAGAGTTGATGTGAATGGAATTTTAGAATATGTCTCACTAACTGCTATTGGTTGTGAATGTGGGGAAACTAAGTCTAAGATCTCAATCTCTTTCTACCATTCTTTCAAAGGAACACTAGTAGAGTTTCATAGAGGCTGTATGTCTTTCATTTCTTTAATATTACTGTAATAACCACTGCTAGGCAAGGTAACATAGACCAAGTTCTAGACTACTGATCAAATTATATTTTGCATGGATAATACCTTATATGTCGATTTATAAGTGAATTTTTCATGTAACAGGGAACCTAAACTACCCTGCTGCTACCCTTATTTACCCTAACCAAAGTGACTACAATTCCCATATAACGAATTGTATTGCCATGTCCCATATGTGTGCTTGGTTACAGAGTGCCCGGTCGGTGTCTACCTACTGCTGAGGTGAAAAAGTCTGCCTGAGCTGAGTTTTGCTCTATTTTGAATAGTTCCCCATTTAAATATGTTTCTATCTCAGAAACTGGAGTTAGCACTTAAAAATACTACTTGCAAATACAGTTTTCTCTGTCTGCTAAGAAGTCCTACAGTAATTAGAGAGATTTATAATTCAATTCTCAAAACTAGAAGATACTCTTTATAAGCCTTAAACACCTGTATAAGGCAAGAACTCCAAAAATAAACACCACAAAAACTGGTGGTTCTAAAACTGTAAGATAAAGTCCTTGCAAAAGAAATATACCTGATAAACACAAGCCATTATCGAGTAATTTGTAGCGTGAAAAGAGCAAAACATTGAAAAAATTACATTTACAATAATTTTTCCTTCAGTGTCTTTTAAAAGTAGAATAAAAGTGTTATTTTGTTCCAGTAAAATGACAGTTACGGCAAAACGTGTATGATGGTTTTTAGTGCAGTAGAGAGTAAATAAATTATAACTAACAAAGTTTTCCTGAGAAAGGTACCTTCATTTCAACATTTACTGAGTGAAAATTTCATTTTATATAAAGTGTATTATGGTCATTTAATACAAACCATAGGAACTCACCTAGATGAAGAAAGTGGTTCTACCTTTTCTTTTGTCTTATAAGGTCACACAGTGTTTCTCCCAGTGTTGACCTTCTACAGTGTTAAGGACAAACACAAATTAAAAATAAGAGGTAGCTTCTTCCTGTTGAAAATAAGGGATTTCCTTCCCCTCTTTTTGTCAGGGTATTTACTGTGAAAACCTGTGATTCTAAATACTTCCTCCTCTCTCTGAAATGTGTATAAATCCTTCTGAAGACCCAATAGGGCTATTGTCAGCCTTCTGACCCAGGGATGTCTTTCTCAAAGACCCAGCAGTCATCTCCGTGAAATGTAAACATCAAGAGAGAGAACACCCCCGTGTCCCAGTTTCTGTGGGAAGGCAGGATTGTAACTTTCGTGGGTGTCTTGCTCCAAGTGGCAAACCTACCTACAGCCATCCTTATGAGTGTTTTGTTTTATCCTTATGAGATGTTTGTTTTTCCTCTGCATAAAGCCAATTAGGCAACAGGGATGCTCACCCCGATAGCCAGATAAAAATTCGGATAAACTATGAATGACACACGGTGCTGTCAATTCCTCTCACTCTACGACTAGGTATTGTTTCTCTTGGAAACATATGTAGGATGGGTTGTATCTATTTGGCTATATAAAAAGGGGAGATTTCTTTCTGTTTTTGCATTCTTATAGTGGATTGCCTGTGGTGTGCAGCACATTCTGGTGTAATGCTTGTTCAATAATAGACCTGGCTTGTTTTTTCTATACTATGTTTGTGGAAAGGATTTCTGTATTGGGAGAAGGTTTTGCTTTTGATTATATTTCCCCTAACAATTTGGAAGTTATTAATAGAGAGACGTATGCTATTTTGGAGCAATAAATGTAATTGTTTAATTGTATTCCACAGGTTAAAAAACATTTGGTAAAGTCTTTTAAAATGATTGCTCTGCTTAATGTTATGAACTGATTTTATTGTTGTTACACTGAGAAATCACTATCCGCTCATAACGGGGATTTGTTTGATACTTTTGCTTCCTCTTCTCCTTGGCTTATTGACTGGCACACTTTTGGTAATCTCTAACAACTTATCTCTAGCCAACCATCTGTTACTGCACTAGCTGCTCAAGTTCAGTTTAGCAACTGCTTGAGTAGCATCATGTGCCGGGCTATCCACAGGAGTTACAGGTGCAAGACATGACAAGGTATACATGGGCAAGAGCTTTCAGGAAACTGCTTTTTAAACAAGTCTCCTAATTCTGATGCAGGTGGTCTGCAGCCCACATTTTATGAAACTCCATTTATGAAACATACTATTCTATTTCCTTCTACATCCAAACGCCTAAAGCTTAACAAATCTACAGAAAACTGCTTAACATACATCCAAGAGAACAAGCAGGTGGCAAGGTTGTATGCACTGTGCTAAGAGGTAGAAAATTCTCCATCTACAAATAAAGATAGAAGGAAGTGCACCAGAAACTGTATGTTAAGAGAGATGGAGGTCTATTTTCTCTTTATTGGATTCCAGGAGTTTGATATATTGTTTCTGTTCTTCAATGCACGATAGTTCATGTCATCCCTTTAAGGAATTTCCCCGATCACTGAAACCTGAAATGCCTGGCCCACCTCAGAATCTGGCTGTCACTCATTCATATCTCTTTTACTGTGTTTATCAAAATGTATCCCAAGATGTTTGTATTTCCCTTTCACGCCGTGAACTACTTGAAGATAGGATAAATCTTTTATTTATACTTTCAACCTATGTTGAGCTGAAAAGCAGACACACGATGTATAATTTTGAATAGTCAAATAAATATATCTCCACATACATTTGGATTTATGCATTTCATTGCCAGAAAAATTATTCAAAACTTTGAAGAAAAGCAAAAGATGAACAGCACACTCTTCAAATATCACACAGAAGCAATAGCTACCCAAGGACTATCTAGGGATGAATTTGGCTCAGCTCACTGTTTACTCTTCATTAAAGGTCCTAGATTTTGCTTGCTAACTTGTGGATTTTCTCCAGTAGAGATGCAAATAATTTCTGTCTGGTGGAACAGATAGCCATAAAGATTGATGGCCTGTTGGATACTAACCAGTTTGTATCTAATTAACTAGTTTCTATGCTGCCTTGACATTTCTTTGTTAAACTGCCTATAAATACCTTTACTTCTCAAATGCTCCCTGAACTGATCACAGTATCACTGCTCCCCCCTCATTAATTTATGAGTTAAATAGAATCTTTGGCACAGATTCCCATAATATTTGGCTGGCAGTAATGATTTTGCCTCTTTGAAAATTAAACTTTTAACAGTAATACATTGCTTTGTTAAAAGAATTATTTCTGTTTTCAAACATCACTTAGAAATTGCTTACATGTTAATAAAAAGTACGCTACTTTGAAACATTTCCCTTATAAAAAAAATAACTTACAAAGTACAAAACCTTAAGTTTTATTCAACTAAAAATCTCCTTAATCAGCTCTAAAGTAGAGAAATTAGCAACTTTTTGGGGGGTTATTAATAATAGGCTGATTTTAACCATTAACCTGCTAAGTCTAAGAAAATGTAGCTGTCCTTAGCACTGACTTTGGATTTCAATGGGCTGACAAGTAATGTCCCTCAGAGAAAAGAGGTGTTTTTTTTTTTTTTTTAACTAAATCTTTCCCAATGACACAGGAGGAGCTTTCAATGAGATTCATAAAATGCTATTATTATGAATCACAGAACACAATTAAGCCCCTTTACAATTTTATAGCAGATAAAGATCTTTTAAGATCCCCCTTGTGCTTAAAGGTTTGCTAGAACCAATCTTTACCTTATGGTGGAAACAGAGAATTGCATGCTGCCCAGCTGTCACAGTGGGAAGATCCATGGCTCACTGACTGAGATGGAAGTGGACCAATATCCATGGACCATCTTAATGTCTGTGAGAACACTAATATCAATACCGCGTCCAAAATCTCGTACCCACAAGTCAGACTTCCAATATAGCTCAGCTTTAACAAACTCCCTTGGCACCTGCTTTTGACCAGCCCTTATCACTACTATTACATCCTCAACTAAGTGTGAATACTTAATATTTTAGGAAAAGAATACTCATCTTTATTACACTATTGGAAAATACATTTGTATTTCTGAAAAATTCATCTATTCCAGTTTGAAGACTTCTGTAAATATTTCCAGCTTTCTCTAGCCATGTAGATGCTGATTTACTTATCCAAGTATGGTTTGCTTATAATCTATATCAATCACATTTCTACAAAGGATTTTAGGCACCTGCTCTTTGAAAAGTTCAGAGTCGATCATGAGGGTCATTTGGCCTAAAATTTATTTAAAACACACAAAAGTGTTTTCTATTAAAGTTGAATTCTTTAATATATTTATAGTGAAACTACTACATAAATTGAGTAAAAAGAATTTTAAGATCTAACTTTCACTATATATGTTACAGGAAATGATTAAACCTTTCTCTTAAATTTCCATGACTTTTTATGTTTTTTTTTTGTACGGCCATCAACTTAACTATATCTGTAGCTTAAAAATTGCCACAAATAATCAACTAGCATTCATGGTAAAGAACAGGAAAGTATTGAGAAGAAATAAAAAATTAAAAAAAAAACAAGGCTGGCATTACACCCTATTTTCTTTCCATGTCTCTTCAAAATAATCTTCTCTGGATTCTGAAAGAATCTATAACCAATCTTTCCATGGATAATGGAAGATATAACTACTTATTGCATATTTAAAAAACAACCATTGGAATTGTCATAACATTTTTAAGGAACAGTAAGATACAGATATTGTTGTCAGAGTGAACCCCAGCAACTTACATACACAGAGCTTCCCTTGAAGTTTTTGGAATTGATTGAACAGTATGATCAGTATGATCTCATAAACCTCAAACAGGACAATGGCAATGTGATTATAAATCATTTGTTGCAATTCCTGCTCTCCATAATCCGTTTAAATTCTTTGTGTCCAATAATCTTCCCTTCATTAAAAAATAAAGCACAACATTATGTGGATTTTCATTGATGGCATACTTCTGTGTATATGACAAATCTATTCAACTTATTATATTATGATATCTCATTTATCATGTTATGTTATGTTACAGTATAACCCCTGAAAAATTCCAGAGCCAACAAATACTCAAAAGTCAAGTAACAGGGACTCACCACAAAGAATTAAATGCATTCAAGATTGGCATAATAACATGGGTTTAAATTAGCCATACTGTTAAATAACCAGACCTACTAGGTTGGTTTTCCTATTTCTGACACAGCATAATGAGCATTTCAGAAGTATGTATTCCTACTCTCTATTTTACAATCCTTTTAACACCCATTTGTATCTGACAGGCTTAATATTGTATTTCAAAGAACCTTCCCTGCAATTAATATGACAACAAAAACAACATAATGTAATCCAACATTTTGTTTCTTTATGATATGAAAGGGCTAAAATTACTCATAAAGGAATATATTACTCAATATTGAATTTTTTTTAAACTTTTTTTTTTTTATTTGTCAGAGAGAGAGAGAGCGAGCACAGGCAGACAGAGTGGTAGGCAGAGGCAGAGGGAGAAGCAGGCTCCCTGCCGAGCAAGGAGCCCAATGTGGGACTTGATCCCAGGACGCTGGGATCATGACCTGAGCCGAAGGCAGCCGCTTAACCAACTGAGCCACCCAGGCGTCCCCAATATTGAATTTTTAAATTTAATTTTCTATTTTTATTAGCCAAGCAATTTAGAATCTGACATAATATAGATTGTTATTTTTAAATATTAATTTTTTCTATATTATATCTTCAAACCTACCCTATAACTTTGAATTTTAGTTCAAATTTTGACTCTTGACCCTTATAAAGATGTAACCACTTGAAATTTTATGGAAAGGTATGCACTTACAACATTTAATTTATTGAGCTACATTATATCAAGACTATCTCTTACCTTACAAACACCCATAGCTTACTGGGTGAAAAAATATTTGCAAACCAGAACTGACTGGGGGTTAATACCCAAAATATATAAAGAACTCATACAACTCATGGCAATAACAATAATAATATTATTAATACAACAATATTAGAAATGTAATATTAATAATATAATAATCACATAATAATATAATCATAATAAAAGCAATAAGAATCCAATTAAAAATAGGCAAAGGGGGTGCCTGGGTGGCTCAAGTGGTTAAGCAACTGCCTTGGGCTCAGGTCATGATCCTGAAGTCCTGGGATCAAGTCTCGCTTTAGGCTCCCTGCTGCGCAAGGAGTGGGCTTCTCCCTCTGACCCTCCCCCTTCTCATGTTCTCTCTCTCATTCTCTCTCTCTGTCTCAAATAAATAAATAAAATCTTTAAAAGAATGAAAAAAAGTTATAAATAAGTAAACAAATAAAAATAGGCAAAGCACCTGAATAGACGTTTTCTAAATAAGGTACACAAAAGGCAAATAAATACATAAAAAGATGCTCAACATCACTAGTCTTAGGGAAAAGCAAATTAAAACCAAAACAGGATATCACCTTATACCTGTTGGAATGGCCAACATCCAAAAGGTAAGAGATAACAAATACTGGCATGTATGTGGAGAAAGGGTAACCCTTGTGCATTATTGGTGGGATTATAAATCGGTACAGCACAATGGAAAACAGTGTGGAGGATCCTTAAACAATTAAAAATAAAACCTACCATATGATCCAGCAATTCCACTTCCAATATATCCAAAAGGAAATGAAAACACTAACTTGAAAAAATATCTGCATCCCCATGTTCACAGTAGAATTATTTACAATTAGCCAAGACCTGGAAACAACCTACGTGTCAATTGATGGATGAGTGGATAAAGTAGTTGATATCTGGTATCAATGGGATATTAATCAGCATAAAAAATGAGGAAGCCCTACCATTTGTGACAACATGGATTGATCTTGAAGGCATTATGTTAAGTGAAATATCATATATAGAAAGACAAGTGTTGTATGAACTCACTTGTATCTTCTCTAAATTACTAACTTTATAATGTAATATATAATAGCAGTTTCTACATAAGAGTTGTATATTTGCCACATTCTCTAGGAACCCATACAACTCATATCATCTATATGGTGAATATTCAACTTACTATAGTTGCATAGATATTATAATTTATAAATTTAAAATTATGTCTACAAGTGGATAAAGACTTACAAAGAAAAGGGAAAAAAATAAAAGTTATTTCCAGAAAGACCATGGGTGAGAAATTCAGTGAAAGCTTTTTAGACCTCAGCAAGAAGGACAAAATATATTAAAAAATATATATCTATATACTTAATTTTATAGATGCACAGGTATAAAATAAAGGAATTCTTAGGATCCTCAAATGATTTGAAAGTGTGATTCCAGAAGAGTTAAAAAACTATGAGACCAAACTTTTTCTTAGAATATTTCCTTACATGCATGCTGCCTAATGCTTGATTTTTGATAGGCTGCATACATGTCTGGGACAGGAGATGTGGATGAGAAGAAATTTTTGAAATTACAAACTTGCCAGAATTGATGAAAAATGCTAATCCACAAGTTTAGTAAATCTTAAAAATTCAGAGTAGAATAAAGAAAAATAAATCTATAATTAGACATTTCATAGTAATGAAACGTAGAAAAATTATATTAATAATTTTTTAAAAGTGCATCATGTATTAAAGCAACAACAACAAAAATAAGACGTCTAAGCCTAAAAGATATGGAAGACTTACAGAGAAAAGCAGGAGAGACACCTGGATGGCACAGTCAGTTAAGCATCAAATTCTTGGTTTTCGCTTAGGTCATGATCTCATGGGTCATGAGATTAAGCCCCTTGTTGGGCTGTGCACTCAGTGTGGAGTCTGCTTGAGAGTCTCTCCCTCTCCCTCTGCCCCTATGCCTTGTGCACTCTCTCTCTAAAATGAACAAATAAATCTTTAAAAAAAAAGAAAGAGAGAAAAGCATGAAACTTTTTGAAAATAATTAAGGAGGAGTTAAATAGAAAGATATGCCATCTACAGGATAGGGTACTCAATCTCATAAAGATTTTAATTCCTTCCCAAATAATATATCAATTCAATTTTCATGAAAAAGAACAGGACCAAAGGACTCTAAGATGGTCCTGAGGAGGAAGAAGAAACAGAGGTCTTGGATGCATACACATCAGAATTTAATTTAAAAGTAATAAAAATTAAGCTAGTATTATATAGGCCTGCAAAAAGAAAAACTGGAAACCAGAGAGCTTGAAAATTTATTCACACACACATGTAATATGTAAAAGAACTGGTATCGCACATTTGTGGACAGGACTAGGCTCCTCAATACATTGCACTGATTTAATGGGTAATCCATGAAGGGGGAAACAAAACAAAACAAAACAAAACCTAAACTCTTCACTTACCATACATAAAGTCTGTTCCTGGCCAATTAATGTGGAAGGAAAAGCAATGCCTTTTTAGGGGTGCCTGGGTGGCTCAGTGGGTTGTATCTGCCTTCAGCTCACTTCATGATCCCAGAGTCCCTGGATGGAGCCCCTCATTGGGATCCCTGCTCAGTGGGGAGTCTGCTTCTCCCTCTGCCCATCACCCCACTCTTGTGTGTGCTCTCTCTCAAATAAATAAAATCTTTTAAAAAGAAAATTTGTGGTAAGATTCTTTTTTTAAGAGTTTTTTAAAAAGATTTTTATTTATTTGACAAGGAGAGAGAGAGAGGAAGAGAGCACAAGGAACGGAGTTGGGGGGAGAGGTTATGGGCAGAGTGAGAGGGAGAAGCAGCCTTCCCATACAGCAGAGAGCTGGATGTGGGGCTAGATCTCAGGACCCCACAAAGATGGCTTGAGCTGAAGGCAGACAGACGCTTAAGCGACTGAGCCACCCAGGCACCTTCTGGAAAGGTTCTTATTATCTCAGAATAGGAAAGGATTTCTTAGTTAAAAACACAAAAATCACATTCTATAAAAGGAAAACCGATACATTCTGCCACATTCAAAGAATCACCTATATTCATTAGACATCAAAAAAGAATGAAAGATGACCCACAAGCCTGGGGATGATTTAAGAAATATAAGTGACAAAGGGTTGGTATTTAGAATATATAAAGAACCCTTACAAATAAATGCAAAAGACAACCCAGTAGAAAAATAGGAATAAGTCAAGCATGCATTTCCCAAAAGAGAGAAGAGCAACAGGCAATAAATATTTGAAAATATAAGAAATCTCATTAGCAATCATAAAAATGCAAATCAAAACCACAATAAAATCTGATTTCATATTTGGTTATTTGGTAAGAATGTGGAGTAATAAGGACTATAATAATATACTAGGTAATTTATGTAGTTTCTGCTTAGAAAGGCAATTTATCTAAAAAAAACTAAACATTCTCATTCCCTGTGGCCCAGCACCAGTGAGCAGGCATAAGAATGTTCATGGCAGTATTGTTCACAAAGGCAAAACAAAAGAGAGAGAGAGAGAGAGAGTACCCAAATGTTCATACACAATAAAATGGATTTTTAAAAAAATTCTGGTTTATATATTGGTGAAAATGCACAAGTTACAGGTACTTATGTCAATATGAATAAACCTTAAAATTAAGATTATGCATAGTCTGAGTCCCTTTTTATAAAGTTTAAAAGAAACAAAACTAAACAATACATATATAAGTGTTTTTGAGCTACATTTTTAAGTGACAAAGCAAAGGGATGATTATTATTCAGCTCAGGATATTATATCTGAGAGGCTTTGTGGGCATATGATTGAAAAAAGATACATGGGAGGCTTGAGACAAGTAACACTTTAGTTTTTAATCTGTGTGTTTTATGCATATTTATTTTATGAATAGTATTATTTAAGCTGTACACATTAATGATATAAAATCTCATATGCATGCAACTTTTCATGGCAATAAAGAATAATAAATGAAACTATTAGGATAATGGGATTATTGAATTTTTAATTTTTGAAAATTGCCTTTGATTATATACTATTGTTTCTACATTAAATACTAGAGGAATTGATTCATTTGTAGGACAATTTTCACATAAGAAATAGTAACCAACACTCATTACACACATGGATAAAAATAACTTTAGTAATAAATGTCTTCATCAAAAATAAATACTGAGAAGTAATTTTTTCCTAAGAAATCTAATCATTGACACCTTTTCTCACAAAATGCCTCATTTAGAATATTTGTCAATATTGTGTTAAGAATTCATATGGATGAAACAAAATAGCTGGCAGAACAAGTACAAAAGTAATTTCCAATTTAGATCAAGAATTGATGTCATTGAGCCCCCTCCTACCTGAATGTGTGTATTGTCCCCCCACCCCTGCTTCTCCACCAAAACTGGTAATTACTGCTAAGCAAATCCTTTATTTACCCAATCAGTAACTAGTCAATATTTGCTGAGATGCCTTTTTTTTAATGTCGTCACCACAATGCTGGCCCTGGTAGAGAAAGCTGTGTGTTACATGAATATACAACTCAACACATGTGACAAGATGAGCACCTCATCTAAATCCGTCTGGAAAATCTCAACGATGAGAGTCAAACAGATCTGAATGAGCACATCTGAATAAGCGAGGAAGTTAGGCGGAGGTTAGCCTAGATGCACAGCCTTCCCCACGCTACCCCCATTGTGTGTTAGTCTGGGAGTCTAATCAGAACTGATGCCACGATTTAAAAGCCTCCTGGGATTTCTTATATCCTTGTTTCCCCTGGCAGGGGTTCCACATCTCTTTTCAGCTGTCTGGCTAGACTGATGAAGTCATTCCTTTAATTGATTTTTTATTGATCACTTCTGTTTGCAAAATAATGTAGGAAATAAACAAGAATACAACTGCCCTCAGGAGGGCATACAATCTAGGGGAAGAGGCAGCAAGTGTGTAATTAACTACAATAAAGGTGGACTGAACAAAACATCACTTTTTAAGGTGTGAAAGGAATGATGGTATGAATTCAGAGTTGGGGACCTGAAAAGTTAGGTATACCCATCAAATGTAAGAGTGTGTGTGTGTGTGTGTGTGTGTGTGTTTCAGAAGTTGGAAGAATTACACACAGAGTAAAAAAACCAGGAAGGTGAGAAAATGCATATAATTTTCTGGGATAGTAAATAGGTCAGGCTGAAGGTAGGGTTTATAAAATCAGGATATGCACAAAAATAAAGCAGGAAGTCATCGAGCTTGTCCATAAAAATCAAGTTCCAGGTAAATGAGAATACTTCATAATATATGCATGTCGTAGGTGCCAATAAATGAAAGTCTTTCCAATCTCTTTTACTCAGTTTCCACCCTTGCCTGAAGGTGGGACTCTTCAGAGAGTGTACAATTCAGACTTTGTTAGGACTGATGGCGGGCGTAACTCTGGAAAATGGATTGCAATTATCTCTCCGGAGCTACCTGTCCTTCACAGACCCAAGGGAGTCTTGACCAGGAAACTTCCCACATTTCCATGCAAGATTACACCTATCCTTCCACTGAATTGTGTCGTGACTGTAACATATGTGATTAAAATCAAGCTGTTAACAGGTATCAAGGACAAATATGACCTTTCACCTTCTCTTGTCAACCTGATACTTGAAGCTTCCTGCCCGTAATGGTCAATTTTATATTCCTTTATTTCTGAAGTCAAACTAACATATTGGCTATGACTCCTCAAATTTAAAATGAACTGTCATTACCTGTACTTATTTACTAGATTATTACATTCTTGTTTTCTTTTTGTCACTGGCTGCGTGGTTTTGATTTTTCCTGCTGACTCTCTCTCATGTTGGGGCAATCTGAAAAGACTCAGGTTTGCTCCCCTGGGATTTAAGAAAAATGCCAGCAAGTGAGCATTATTTATTTATTTGTTTGTATATGTGGAGTATCCTAGAGCTAGAGTAGTTGACAAATAAATGACCAACTTGAAAGATGGGTTTTGTAACCTGTTCCAATTTCTCACTTTATGGGCTCCGAACCATTACCTTGAAATTCAGTTGTTCCCTCTCTGCCTTACTGATTGCCGAAGTCTCTAAGTGGCCTTAATGTCAAATCTAAGGTGCTAAATTTTATAACAAGATCAATTTTCACAACATTTTTACTGCCAAATACATTTTTTAAAGGATGCATTAAATTTGAGTCTGTCCAAAGCACGATGGCTAACAGGTTCTTTCAGGAGAAAACAAGTGGTGTAGTTGTGTGAATATTTATCTGACAGCAGCTTACAATACTAGATTATTACAAATGGCAGGGACATAGCACGACCAGTGAGGTGACACAGGAGAATTTATCATCAGAAGTAGGTAGCTTTATAGAATATTGGTATTACTGTACCTACATTCTTCTAAAAATTATGAGGAGCCAAGCTCATTTATCATTTTAGGAAGACATGTCCCTGCACAGTGCCTCCATCACCCAGCCTTCGGAAGCTCCGCTGAAAATGAGATTTTTTTTTTCTTTAATGGTATTCAGCTGTTTTAGTAAGCAATTTGGCAGTGTGCTGCATCACATATGTATCTTTAAATGAAAAGGGCGGGAGGGGCTTGGAATGGAAATAATTCTATGCAAACTGCCATCTCTGACGTGACTGATGGAGTGAATTTGATATAGTTTTAGGGGATGTTTTATCCCTCCTCTTTAACATTCAGCTCCTGTGAGAAAAGGAGACGCCTCAGGTAATTCACAGAAGCTTAGATTCCAGGGTCTTCTTTTTGCGGTCATTGCACAAATATGTTCCTTATAAATTTGATTCTGATGTCCGTCATGAGATAAATACAAAATACAGTGGAGGCTAGAGGTTGGCTAATTAAGGTCCATGGACCAATGGTGGTAGTTTTTTGCGGAAACGGTGTGACTCCCACTCATCTGCACGCCATGTTAGGGTACTTTTGTGCTAAGGTGGCGAAGTTGGGTAGTTGTGACACAGACTGTATTTCCCACAAAGCCAAAAATGTTTACTTTTAGGGTCTCTACAGGAAAGGTTTGCTGACCCCTGCGCTGGATCAGCAGCACTGTTGACTCTCTAGATATCTTGATTCTGGTTTGTGTGAAGAACCCGAAGGAACAGGACAAAAGGTAGGAGGCCAGAGAGTTGGAAGTGACCAGAAAATATAATGGGGTAATGACAGTTCCACAATTCCTATAGAACAACTTCTAAATACTCTCCTAGGAGTGCAAGTAGAAAATTCAATGGAGGCTCTATGGAAGAGGAAAAGAATCTTTCCAGCAATTGGAAAGCTCTAGTTTTTCTTCCCTCTGCCTCACCTGCAATGCTTTCGGGCTTTGTGCTTCCCTCTTTAACTCAGCCTGGTGCTTCCTTGGGGCTTCCAGCTCACCCAGCCCTATACCATTCCCCTGAGAGGCTGCAGAGGTTCTGCCAACAGAGAACCAACTTCTGAGATAATATATAAAACTATCAGGCAAAACAAAATAAAACACTTGTTCCTCACTATTACGCAACTGGGGCAAGGGCTAAAATTGCCTTTGACAGATGGATGCTTCTAAAAAAATTGTGTAAAATCCACTGTGTTATGATATTACGCTTAAAACATTTCTTTAGAAAGTGGTTCAGAGCATTTGGCCGAAAAAATCCATAGTCATGATAGGACTACATTATATTATCTTACTTAGAGTTAAAAAAAATCATTTTTCTCTTCTAAATCTTTTTAAAATATGATTAAAATTTGTGGTTTTCATAAACAATCATCAAAGATGTTTCCTAATGGAAGCTTTTATCATGATATAGATAAACTGGAAAAGGAAAAGAGGGGTGATTTTAAAAATAATATTGATATGGTACGGGAAATGGGAAGATGTTGGTCAAAGTGGACAAACTCCCACCTATAAGATAAATAAGATCTGGGGATCTAATGTACAGCATGTTGACCATAACTGATAATACTTATTATATATAGAGTAGATCTTCAATGTTACCACCACACATACAAAACAAAAGTAGTTATGTGTTAACTCACGTTATTGTAACATTTCTGTAATATATACATGCATGTAATCATAACATTGTATACTTTGTGCTTATGTGTGTTATATGTTACAAATATGTTATATATGTTATATGATATAACTCAGTAAAACTGGAAAAAAGAAACTAATTGCCATATATAATTTTATTTTAAACAGGACAAGTATTTTCTGGAATAAATGACTTTTAAACCCCAAAGTAAATAATATTGAATAAAATTCTATGTTTAGATTACCTAAAGTCCTTTGAACAATGATGAGAATTCTGGAATTAGTTTGGTCTAATTAATTTACTCTATTGTCCATAATGTCTCCCATTGCTTTCTCATCTATTGCACTTCTACTGAAATTATTACATAGGCTCTCAGTAGTGATTCTTGTCTTTGGCAGCTACTTGCCACAGTCCCTGCTGATAAGCACAGCTACATTGATCTTGAGATGCCTCAGTAACATCCAGCCACTCCTAACAACTTATGATTAAATTATCTTCCAGTAATTTTTTTCCACAACTCATTTTATTACTTTGCCCCAACTCATCTTTCAAGTGTCCCCACACGCCTGCAAAGTCCTTGTTTTTATTAGTTCACTATAGACCAGGAAAATTTACTAGATGGTTCCTTTAAATATCCTGCTCATTTCTTTTCTATTGGTATCATTTGTAACTAACCATCCAAATGATATTTTTGCTAAGCTTCCCCACAGACAGCAGAGCAGGATGGGCTGGAGCCAGGCTGTTTGGTGTGAAATCCCAGTTCTGCCGCTCCTTACCTGGATCACGTGGGCTCAGCTACTGCACGCCTCCTGACACATAATTTTTCCTATCTAAGAAAGTAATAGTGCTTAGCTCACAGAACTGCGGGGAAGGTAACTTGAGTGTACATGTGTGAAGCACTTCCGCAAGCACCTGCCATTGTGTTAGCTATCATACTGTGAAAGCTTGGAGACTATGGGCACTATCCTTGGAATCTTACTTATATATACCAGCCCTGCCACTTCCTGGCTAGCTCACTGTGGGCATACTATTTAACCTCTTTAAAGTTCAGTTTCTTCAATTGTAAAATGGGAATAATACTAACATAATAACACTGTGGTAAATATTAAATGCTGAAGGTAAATAACTTTGCATAGTGTCTCTATATAATAACTATATAGACTCATAGTGAGTTCTTAATTATAGTAATTGTTTCCATTATCATTATTAAAATCATAAATATCCTTGTTGGGTTTTCTGGCTTCTTTTAATATTCTAGATTTCCGAAGAATTTTAGTGTGCATATAACTGCTCCAGTCTTTTCTATCCTGACTACTATAAAGTTGAAGATTATTGGTTGCTTTTCCCCTAAATGCCTGTATTTGCACTGTATCAAATAGCATTAGAACTGATTAGTTCTCCGACCTGAGTGGAAGCAAAGCAAATAAAAAAATATCACAGATACATTTAGTTTAATGGGATTTCCAGCAGGTGTCATAATTACTTTATACTCAGTTTGTGAGGTAGGTCAGGAAAATACCAGGATGTATCTAACAATGAAGTCTTGAGTCCTTTCACAAATTACATTCTGCCATGCACCTGTAAGCTTTTATTTTGGGCCAAGTGTGTTACCTGTCATCCTTTTAAAGCCAGGAACTTTGCCATTACATCTGTATATCCAACACGGTGTTAGTTTTGAAGATAGACCTGCCTGGCTCTGCTATCAACCTATCAATCTATGACAGAATTATCTAATCTTTGAACCCAAACCTCGTTAATGGAAAAACAGGAATTATACCGCTTACTTTTCATCATTGTTGTGAGATTATGCATGTAAAATCCCTAACATACAATAGACACTCTCTTAAAGTGGCCACCTTTTAAATTTATTTTTATTTTTATTTTTTTAAAGATTTTATTTATTCATTTGACAGACAGAGATCACAAGCAGGCAAAGAGGCAGGCAGAGAGAGAAAGGAGGAAGCAGGCTCACTGCTGAGCAGAGAGCTTGATGCGGGGCTTGATCCCAGGACCCTGGGATCATGAACCGAGCCGAAAGCAGAGGCTTTAACCCACTGAGCCACTCAGGTGCCCCAGGCCACCTTTTTAAATCTCTCATCCCTCTTCTTGTGAAAATTAACATCTTATAGAATGGGCATTCAGTAAACATTAAGTTGAATTGAATCAAATAGCACAATATATTTTGATATTTTAAAAATATATATTAATTTAATATACCAAGAATTACACAATTAAGAGTAAATAGCAGAGTATATTTTAATATATTAAGAATATATTTGATATATATTAAAGTTGCTGCTAATTTACTGCTATATAAATTTAACATTTTTCTCTCTGCTTTGTGATTTATTTTTTATTTTATTGTTGGTCAAAATCTCATTTGGAAATGAAACACAGTTAACACGGCAAGCCTGTGAGGTCACTTACTTTATATCCTCTTAATATTACATATGTAAAGTTAAGAACTTGGAATTTTGTATTTTAGGCAATAGGAAGAGTTTGATGTTTCTTAACAAAGGAGTGACAAGATAAAGTTAGAATTTTAGGAAAACTCATCTGAGTCTAGCATTTGAAACAAAAACAAAGAAAGAATCAAAAAATGACTTTTCTGTTTTGAGGATTCAACTAAACAGAAGTAGACGATTGGGGAGGAATCGTAACTTGGGAGATGTTGCAGAATGGTTTAGATGCATGGGTGTAGGAAGACAGGTACAGTTTGAATGGAAATAACTGGAGATTCTCCAAAAACAGGTCAATGGGAAGAGTCAAGGTTTAAGACAGCTTTAGAAATGAAAGCTGAAAATGTGGTGTTAGGAGAAAATATGGTGTTAAAAGCCCTGTAAGGAGCTTACAATAGAAAAAAACCTGGATGAAACCTGTTTGGGAAGAAATTTTAATGGAGATTGTTTTCTGGGATGGAGAGGATTTGGTAGATTTATTTGGGCTCATTATTTGCCACTAAGAAAATGATCATATATCCTGTATCAAATTTTAAGACTGTATTTTCTTATGTAAAAGAAAATCTTAAATGTGATCTAGGTATGAAATGAAATATATATTTTGTTTCCTTATAGTTAATGCTTTATGTGTGTAATTCCATTCTGTAGTTAATTGCTTAAAATGCTTTAAGTCACTTTTGGCAGCTAAAACAGAATAGACATGTTTGGTAAAAATCTGGTTTCAAGCAGGAGTCAGTTTTGGCTTAATGAGTAAGCACTTTTTAATCTACTAAATCCACAAAGATATCTCCTCAAACCTTTTCCTACCTCCTGGGTATGTTTTCTATGTGACAGTAAACTAGACTCTCATCTCCACAACTATTAACTCTGTAGTGCTGGGTAGGGTTTTGGAAGGAAGAAAGAAAGATCATGAGGAATGGATACCCTTACATGATTTCGAGAAATACTGTTTCCAAGATGGAGCTACTTTGATAAATAAAGGAAGACTAGAGTTTCCCCCTTTTGTTTATATTTTGCTCTTGGTTTCTTTGGGAGTGTCAAGTAGCTAACAAAAATAATAATAAAATACAGAGGATATGTACCCGTGTGTGCTTGCCCATATGCGTATGTGTATGCGTATGTGTATGTGTGTGACTTCTAGAAGGTATTCAGGTTTCTGATGAGGGAAGACATAATAAAAATGGACCCTATAAACCTCACTGGTAGATTTACTTAGGGTGAGGGCTCAGACATTTTTTCTCCCCTCCCTTTTATTTATTTATTTGACAGAGAGACAGAGATCACAAGTAGGCAGGCAGGCAGGCAGAGAGAGAAGGGGAAGCAGGCTTCCCGCTGAGCAGAGAGTGGGGCTTGATCCCAGGACCCTGAGATCATGACCTGAGCTGAAGACAGAGGCTTAACCCACTGAGCCACCCAGGTGCCCCTCAAACATTTTCCTATGTCATCTTCTTGATGTATTCCTTGCAAATTTTAGAAAAGTTCGAACCTCAACATGGGGCTGGATGATGAGTCTAGGTAATTGGAAGATACATGAGAGAGTGCATTTGTGATTTTCCTGCTGTTTTGGTAACATCTATTAGAAAAAGCATTGTAAGAAAAGTCAGGAAACTAGGGGTGTGACTTTAGTTCATTCATTTTCTGAACCTTAGTTTCTTCAACATAAAATAAAGTAGTGGACTAGATAAGACCCTTTGTAACATCCAAAAGTGTATGATGGTCTTTTGCATTCAGGAGACTACATAAATGATGAAGTGAGGTAGGTGAGGTGCATCAGATCATATCTCATTCTCTTTACAGATGTGGAACACATTGTCCAGGAAAGAGACCTCGATGAATTTCAGCAGGATGACAGGCAGAGCCCTGGGAATTCTGCAGTCACAAGGGCCATCAGCTGTAGCTGTGGTCGGAAGAGGTCGGGGTATGGTTCAGCCATCTGGCTCAGACAAATGGCCCGATGGTTTGGCTAAGGAATCCTCCTGATCTCTAAGCTTAGTTGAGTTAATTTGTCTATTTGTGAAAGTCTGTTACATTATATTTCTACTAGAATTTCACCAATGTGGAAGTTATACAACATTTAACAGCCAGAATGAACACCAGCTGCTGTGCTGTACTTGTGCGGAGCAGATGAACATATCAGTGGTGGGTACCATTTACTATTCTGGCTAGTTATTATTTTGCAAAGGGATAAATTTTCATCCATATTATTTAATGAAAAATATTGTCATGTAACAGAAATTACAACATGGGCTGACATTACAGCAAAAGACACTGGCTTTTCTTTTTAAGTAGTTACATCTAGCACTGCTAAGAGGAGAAGAACAGCAAGAATATTAAAAGCAAAATCTCTTTCCTACCCTATGACACACATCCTCATGACTCACATCAAATGAGCTTGTTAATTTAATTTGTTTTTACACCAAGAATAGAAAGAAAAAAAAAAAAAAGGGAAGATTTTGGACTTATTTGTGGAGGTTGAGAAGAAAAGATCACCTGAGAGAACAAATTGCTCATCCTCTGCCTCCCAGACCTCTCTAGCCCTCACGCCAACTGCCCCCAATGGTCTCTAGCTCTGTTAGTACCATGGCTGTGGAAAATAGGGAACAGATCACTTTACATGGATGTTTATAGGTCAGAGGTGAATGTAATGAATGTAACACATTAAGGGATATTTAAAAAAAAAAAAAAAGCCCACTAGTGGCATACTCTCTACTTTGTTTCTAAGAAATATAAGGCAGAATTCATCCACAACATGGCTTCACATAAAGGGAAAGTACAGTTTCCTATCTCCAATAATGAAGAGAAATTGTCTTAATTCGAATGTGGAGATTATTAAAAGTTATTGCAAAGAACATTTGCAGCTTCCCCAGCAGTGCCTTTAACTCATAAGATACTACAGAAAATAATCACAAAGATCCATGATGGATGGTAAGATTCAACAGCTACTATTTTCAAGTTACAGGGGGGATCCATAAGGAAAGAGGGCCAAAATATGGATAGTGACTCAATCCTATGTGACCACTCCTATTTGGCTTTTCTGCAAAAGCCCCTGGCAATCTAACTAGCTAGGCAAGTTGTATTTAACTAAGTGCTGTTTGCCACAAAACCTTAAGGGTGGTGTTGACAAAACACATAGTACATTGCTTTTTGGCCGGCAAAAGAAAAATGATTTTAGGATTCTTACATGTGACGGTCACCCTATATAAGCCTTATTATTATTATTATTATTTTTGGTGGGGACATAATCATCAAAATCATAATCAACTCAGAAGGGAAAAAAAGGATATAAAAATGATTAATTTGTACCCAACACATCTCTTAACATATCTATAGGAAGAGATTAAGGCTCAATTCACATTTGTTTTGAATCCTTGGGCCATGTGTATGAAGCAAAGATAGAAAATAAGATGACCTAAAATATATTAATAATAGGAAAAAAAAAAAAAGAGCAGTAGAACTTGTGAAGGCTGAAGAGGCAGTATTGGGGACATTTTTGCCATGGCTCTCCTCCTTATGTCTATAGCAGACACCACAAAAAGATCGTAGGAGCAGAGCTGAGAGGAAACTTTAAAATATTTTATAATATTTTCCATCAGCTAACAGTTGATTGAAAAAGGCACATGGAGGAAACTTATTTTCATCTTTGTAAGTGTTACAAAAACCATTAGTCATCGTGGTAATTATAAGGTACAGGTTTGGATACAATTGGATACAATCCTAAGTGGCCAATAGGAGAAACTATCTGTTCTAAAATGACTTCAAATCTAAAACATAATGCTAGAAGAAGGATGGTTTGTTCAAGTTTCAACTTCAGAAGGAAAATGCACACAATTTCAGAGGATGCCCCCTTATATTAATGGGAAATAATTTAGTATTTTAATAGTCCTTTAATACCCCTACCTTTCTCTGGAGGTTTAAACCACAGCAGCATTATGTCCATCCTATCATTTCAAAAAATATTTCATTACCTTCACATGTTTTGGTTAGTTTAAATATTAGTTACAATTAAAAAAAAAATTCTACACTGTATTCCAGCAAATTAGTCTCTACTAAGAGGAGACTAGAGCATGAAACTCAAACAAGAATGTTTAATGGAATACAAATATCTAATCTAGAAACTCTAACAAAAATCTCCTTTCATTGGATGAAGGCTCTTGGCTATTATACAGAAAACCACCACTCGTGGTTCCCTCAAAATGCATTATAGATCAGGCTCATAATCTTTCCTTCCACAAAAATGGCACAAGAATTGATTTCAATTATCATTTAATACGTATTTCCCTCTCCTGTCAAAAAATATTCCGTACACATGAAATTGGAGGTTGGCAGCCTGAACTCATTTATGGAAATTTTAAGGACTATTGATTTACCAGTGAATTTTCTAGTTCTCTCATTGTTACTGGAAGGATGCCTCAGAGTTGTAATCAGATGATAGGATGGGCTTGCATGCTGATAGGCTTAGTTAAGACTGATGGAAAGAAAAGCTTTTCAAAAGTTTGTCAAAATGAATTTTATAAATTAGGTTAACATGATTGATTATACACAGCCAAATTTCTCATGTAGCATTGAATCGACATTTCTTCTTGCTTTGTTGTATCCACATACACCATTTTGGTACCTGTGTATTAACTCTTGGGAAAAATTTAAGGTAATTTAAAAATTAACTGGACTTATGTCTTTGGAAACAGGGAACTATTTTGTGTACCTGAGGGTTTTGTTTTTTGTCTTTATGCTACACCAACATAGAAACTACAAAAGAGTATTTATTTAAGCAAATATTTGTGTTGTCAGTATATTTTTATAGGGAGTGATGATCTGATGGACACTTCTGGAAATTGTGTGTATTCATCTGCACATCTAATTCTCCTATGAAATCTTTGTTAAAAGGAGAGCATCTCAGGGCACCTGGGTGGCTCAGTTGCTAAGCGTCTGCCTTCGGCTCAGGTCCTGGGATTGAGTCCCACATCAGGCTCCCTGCTCAGAGGGAAGTCTGTTTATCCCTCTTCCACTCCCCCTGCTTGTGTTCCCTCTCTTGCTGTCTCCCCCTCTGTCAAATAAATGAATAAAATCTTTAAAAAACATAAATAAAGGAGAGCATTTCCACAAGGAACAACATCCTTATCAACACTACCAACATAGCCACAGTTAAGTGCAGCCGAACAGACTTTCAGTACTGGAAAGAAACTAAGGTTACACAGTCCCGTTTTTTTTTTTTTTTTTTTTCTTTAAACAATACCCCACTCCACCCCTCCAGCCCTACATATATCATCCACTTTCCTAATAAATGTTACCTTTGTTTTCTTCTGTGGGGACCAGACCAAGAGTTTGTGGGTCCTGAAGATATACAATTTTGCATTCTATCTTTAAAAAAAGGTTACAAAGTTTACAAAATTATGAATATGTATTCGGCATGGAAGTGGATATTTATTTTTTATTATTTATTTATTTATTTATTTATTTGACAGGCAGAGATCGCAAGTAGGCAGAGAGGGCAGAGAGGCAGGCAGATAGAGGGAGAGAAGCAGACTCCCTGCTGAGCAGAGAGCCCGATGTGGGACTCGATCCCAGGACCCTGAGATCATGACCTGAGCGAAGGCAGAGGCTTAACCCACTGAGCCACCCAGGCATCCCTGGATATTTATTTTGAATGACAAAAGCAATCACAACTAATGAGAAAATTTTAAAAACTGAAAATACAAACATCACAAAATCCAGAAAATGGTACAGTATTTTACTAACTAGTTCCCTAATATACCCCTAGATTATTTTTCCTATTTTTTGAAGGCATATTTTTTTTTATCATCTTTACTAAGGCAATGACTTTATCACATTTTCTGTAGAGAGGAAAGGAAATTCAGTTTTTTTTTCCTCTAGCATGGTTGACAAAACATTTGTTATAATCGATAGTTTTGAAAGTTTCTTTCAGTTTCACGACTCGTTACTGGTTATATTCTAGACTATGAGGATTACTGTCAAGTTAGGGGAAGCCTCTATCAAGTCTCCCTCAGGTGTGTCGTCATGATATAGAAGAGTTTTTGACAGAGTATTTCTGGTCCCATACAATTCGAACCATGTTTCTCCACCACTAACCACGTATTTTCAGCACCGTGTCAGAGTTCCTAGTTTAAATACCAGTCAGACCTGTGTCCATGAAGACTTGTATCATGACACCAGGGGAGACGGGAAGGGTATCCCTGGAATCATTTCTGTAACAGAGCGCTAGCCATACCTACTCATACAAATAAAATACCCGACTGCACTGAAGGTGAGTGAACTCCACTTAGCACGATTTCACAGATGGCCTTGTCTGCTAACATCACCCGAACCAAAGGCAAGTGTGACAGGTGAGGAAGTGATCTCGACTCACAGTAGGTGAAAGAACTTATTTCTGGAACTCAGAGACACGACCCCGTGAGCGCCTGGGTAAGCCTTGGAAAGGAGTTTCTTGAGCTTCAAAGGCATTCTTCACTGCCTGCCCCTCCCAACTCCAGCCCTCCCTCCTGTCCCACTCTCATCCCTCCCTCAGCAAACCTTGGTGTGAGCCTTGCCTGGTCCTTCCTATTCCTTTCACAACCACTTGTCTTAAACCCTACTGTTGCCATTTTCAATGTTTGGCCTTGATACTTTCAATCCCGTTCTTACGCTTACATAAGTCAAGGTCACATCTCATTAAGCCTCATTGCTGTTGATTGCCTAAATATCTCCTCTTTCTTAACTGTTTTCCAACCCACCATAATAACTGAGAATTAGAAAACTGAGAATTAGGAGCAATTGAGAATTATAAAATTCCCCCAAATCTTTATCTTCTGCTCATAAATCTTTAGGTGGCCTTTAATTACAGTCGGTAATGTTAGACCCTAAGCTTTTGAGGCCAGCCTATATTATGTCCATGGCTATCTTAAATGAATTCTATTTCCCCAAACCATTCTCTCAGATTCTTTAGACTTCCTTTGAAATGTCCCTCTTTTTGCCTTCCCCCTTATCATTCCTCTTCTCTCTACCTGTCAAAGCTATACTTGCTCATCTTGGTCAGCTGTTGCTATCTTCCCTGCTGTCTTAGAGGTTTTCTAAAACATCCAAGGCTATGGTGATAACTCCCTTTACTGGAAGCTATTTGACACTTAATATATGCTATCCATTTAATATTTATATAAAACATGTATATGTACGTAAGTATGCACAGCTAAACATCTTTCCAACAATATTAGAAGAAGGTTCAATTCAATTGCTATCACTAAGCACTTTACTATTAGAACTGCAAACATAAAATATATTTAAGAAATACTTTCTTCCTTTAGGATGCTTAATTAAATCTTGTGAGAGAAGAGCAAAAATTACTTGCAGTACAAGGTAGAGTAAAGTAAGAGTCCTATACAGCAATTACATATGACATGTTGATCATTAGACTAACTTTCTCTCTCCCACTAGATGGCATGCTTTTCAGAGTAGAGGTCTTTTTAACCACAGCTTTTATATTTCCAGCACCTAGTTTCTGGAGATACTGAGTTTTCCACAGTCAGAGATATTCCTGTAGGGATCAGAGATGTCCTAAATATGGCTGAGGGGATTCAAACACTGACTAGGGGTCTACATGGGAGGTATGAAGCACAAATGGTTTGTATTCATGCATGTGAGTTCTCTGTGAGGCAAGCTTATGATGACAGAGATCCAGAGATCTGGAGACCGGAAACTGCATGCAAGTCTCAATTTCAAACTTTACTTTTCTTGTCTACTAAAATAGCTCATGAATAACTGGTTGTCATTTATTAAGAGATTAAGTGGGGGCACCTGGGTGGCTCAGTGGGTTAAAGCCTCTGCCTTTGGCTCAGGTCATGATCTCAGGGTCCTGGGATCGACCCCCGCACGGGGCTCTCTGCTCAGTGGGGAGCCTGTTTCCTCCTCTCTCTGCCTACTTGTGATCTCTCTCTGTCAAATAAATAAAATCTTTTTTAAAAAAGAGAGAGAGATTAAGTGAATTAATATAGTACTTGGAACCTGGTAGGCATTCAAAAATTCATGTTTTGGTTTACCCTTTCTTAACATATTATCCACTGATAGAGCTGATCAGCTTCATATTTTGTCATGTAGGAGATTTTTTGAACTCTACTCTTCAATTCCCGAAATCTACTTCAATCACAATGATGGATCTGTAAAATTTAAATGTACCTCTTAGTAGGAAGTCAGTGAAAAGAAACTTTAAAATATTTAAAGTCTGGATTAGGATGTGTAACAATGAAACACAAATTCACATTTTTTAAGACTCCACTAACACTAATGATGGTTTTTAAACAGCAGTCTCATTTACTGTAAGCTGTTGCTTGTCAGGCAAGCTGCAAGGAGTGGATTTGATTACATATATACATTCTGTGTGGTCAGAAATTTAATGCTGGGACCCAGCAGGGGAGAAAGAAAAGTCTGAAAAGAGAATTGGCTCTCAGTGTCATTTATAATAAAGGGAACCTTTTTAAAGAAATTTTATCTGGAAGTTAAGAACTCCTTTGAGATTTTTACCATCAACTCAGCATGGTGCTATTATTTTGTTACTGAGACACTTAAACTTTTGTTTTTCTTACCCCTTACAGAGGAATCGATAGTTTAAAATTAGAGCAGAGAGGAGCAGCTCTTGAGTGTTAATCTGAACTTGGCACTGAGACCTTAAAGATTGCTGTCAGCAGCTTATCGGCCATGCATTAAACTCTGTACATACTCACTGTTTATAGGGAAAAAATTAAAATATGACATATGACAGGTTTTAATGAAACATGGCATAAAGGGGTTTTTGAAGAAAAGTTATCTACCTTTTCCTATTACCAAGAGTAAGATATTGGAGATATATTTCAGAATATCTGCCAAGTTCATAATATTTTCTCCTTCTCTGGAAACTAGAGAAGGAATCTCTTCATATTCTCCCTGGAGCTGGGCTCCCAGTAAGCATGCTTATATTGTGTGAACTTGACCTTTACCCTATTCTTGCCACTTGTGGCTGGGAAGTAGTAGATCCCAGACTTAATTTCCAGAAACTGTTCTCTAGTCATAGCTGACTGACTAGTGTTGGATACTTGACAAGCCTGGGTGAACATAATTCTCTCACCTGGGGATCTAGACTAGGACTGAGAGACAGACAAACCAGTCAGTATCTGTAGGTGACAAGGACTGGTCACGAATATGGCAGCCCTAGGGTGGACAAACATTGATCAGAGACAGCAACAAATCCAGTCCGTAGATTAAGTGAATAAAAACATATGCATGTGGGCGCCTGGGTGGCTCAATGGGTTAAAGCCTCTGCCTTTGGCTTAGGTCATGATCTCAGGGGTCCTGGGATAGAGCCCTGCATGGGGCTCGAGCCCTGCTCTCTGCTCAGCAGGGAGCCTGCTCCCCTTCCTCTCTCTTTGCCTGCCTCTCTGCCTATTTGTGATCTCTGTCTGTCAAATAAATAAAATCTTAAAACAACAACAAAAAAAGCCCCCAAAAAACACATATGCATATGATGTGATGAGCACTGGATGTTACATGCAACTGATTAACCATTGAACACTACGTCTGAAACTAATGATGTACTATATGTTGGCTAACTGAATTTAAATTAAAAAAAAAAAAGAAACATATATGCAGAGAACAGACACGAGATATAAGGATTCTTGGCAATTTTCTGGTTCTTTGTTCTAGACCTTCCTTAAGGCCTAATGGCATTGCTATTACTGGATTTCATGACTCTCTATTCATACAAACCTGCTCCCCCACACACACCACCTCTGTTGTGAACTTTTAATTCATTCATTCAATAGGTACTTATGTCATACCTACTAGGTTTCAGGAAAGAGATGGCAGAAGACTAGGCTCTGGGTTTCCTGACTTGAGGGTTGTTTACGGGGGAGAGTCTATTTATTGTTTCTCGTTTCACAATTTTAAGATTGTCTAAATATTTTAAATACTGATACCTGGTACTGTATAAAAGATAAGTTAGATGAACACATTTCCCCTTTCCAGTAGAAAGGAAAATCCAAGCCTCCGAGTATTACAAATGACACAGCAAGTGACGTGGTGAGAATGCAAACCTCGGGATGCAGCTATGTGTTTCTCAAGTCAGGTCCTGTCCCTCCAGCAACACAACTGACTTTCCCTCAAGCTAGACTTTCCCCTTTCCTCCCTGGCACTCCTCATTTCAATAAAGGACCCCTTGATTTAACCCACTTGTTCAGTTCAAGGTTCAGTTTAACCTGCACTTCACAGAAACTTCACAAAGATTTCCTTTCGTTTCTTTTTTCACAAGTTTTACATCTAACCCATCATCAAATCCTAACAGATCATTTTCCCAGTGCTCTCAGACTCTGATCTCTTATCCCCTCCAAGCCATTATTCTGTCCGTGGGGAATGACTGCAAAAAGTCACTTGCCGGTCTCTGTTTCTACTCTGTGTCCACTCCATATTCTGTTCTCCAGATGTCAGCAGAATAAACCTCTTAAAACATAAATCTGATCATGTCACTCTCCTGCCCCAAAGCCCTGTCCATCCCCTGACCTTATCTCATCTACTACCTCTGCCTCACACATCCTGTTCAGGCTGTAATATCCTCCATGCTGTTTGCCAAATATTCCAAGCAGGTTCCATTTCAGGGTATCTGTGCTTCTTGTTTCCTTTACCAGGGATGCCTTTTATGGAGGCAGCCCCTGAGCCTGGACCTTTGCTTCGTGATGCATTTGCTCAAGTCTTCCTAGCACAGAGACCTTCCCCAACAGCCTGTGGTGCAGTAGCGGCCTCCCACTAACCCCAGAGCATTTATGTCTACCTGGCATTCTTGGTTCACTCAGTGATATGTGTTTGCTCCCCTCCCACTAAAATGTGAGCTTTATGGAAGCAGCTGTTTGGTCTGTTTTGTTCACAGCTACATCTCCAGGACTTCCAGAACAGTGCCTACAATAAGAGCAAGGCTCAGTAAACGATTGGGTGAATGAATAAAAGGGACTGGATACTTTTCAAGGATCTAAGTAAAAAATTCAGATTATATGGCTTTACATATTTTCCACTTACTCTAAGAACTACCCTCCTCCTAGATTTCCATTCAGAATATAAACTTTCTCACTCATGTTTCTATAGACTCTTTATGCTTTTGTAGCTTACTCTTACTGGGTCTGAATTCCAGTGATTTATCTGACTATAAGTTGGAATGCATATGGAAGGCTACCGTGTTTTCTTAGCTATACCAAAGCTACAATGTTTTGCCAATCTTATTCTCTTTCACAGTGCCCTGTAAATTTCACATGCCCTGTACATTTTCTGGTTAATAACAGTGTTGACCGCAATTAACTGAAAGAGTTTTCTCTCTCTTAAATTCTGAAATAAAGATCTGACTGTTTAAACATCTATTTGGAAGATACAAACATACCAGAGTAGCAATGTACATAAAGATGGCAGAGGTAGAAGGTTTCTTGGAGATTTAAAAACAAAACAAAACAAAACAAAAAACCCCAAACCTCATCATCCCTGTTGTAGATTTTTAGTTCACTCATTTAACAAGTTTGTATTTCATACATAATATGTCTCAGGAAAAAGATGGCAGAATCAAGACTAGGCTCTGTGTTTCCTGTCTTGTAGTCTTGTTCACAGGGTAGAATACATTTTGTTTCCAATTTTACAATTTTAAGATTGTCGAAAGATTTTAAATATTGATACCTGATACTGTATAAAAGACTTTTTTGGGGCATAAAACATACTTTAGATGAACGTATTTCTTCTTTTCCAATAGAAATGGATTTCTAAACTTAATTTTTCTTCACTCTTGCAAATATAGTCAATGTTCCATATTAAGCAGTAACATTATTTCTAAATACTAACATACTCCAAGCACTAATACATTTTTTAGTGACACCTATCGGTAATGTTCACTTTGTTTTAGAATAAATTTTACTTCGTTATTAACCGGGTCATTAAACATTTATGTTTTGAGTGTCTAGCATGTGACGGTAACTGTCCTTGAAGAGTTTATGTTGTTGGGTTTTTTATTATTTTTTAAGAGTTTATGTTTAATAAGTAACCATTCACAGAGGACATTTAAGAAGACAGCGTGTCTGTGGGTGGTTCAATGAAATAAACACCCAGAAGAGGGATGAGCATGCTCGAAAGTTTAAAGGTAAAACGAATCTATTTCATAAGATGATGACTGGCTTGCATCAATTAACTTTAACATTTACAGTAGATTTACTATGGTTACACAAGTGATTAAGAACCTGTCCCTTTTTATAATTTTCACAATATTCTAGTCACCAGGACTAGAATACAATGTGACCAGTGGAATATTAACAACCTGGATGAAAGGTCAAAGGGTGTATGAAGTGACACAGTGGTTGGGAAGGGAGGGGAATGCTTATAGACACCTCATTTCTTCTGCTCATTCTATAATTTTTGAATTCTTCACATCTGCCAATCCCATATGTTTCATATGGTGAAAGAAAGAGCAAGGATATTTAAATGAAAGACCAGTCGTGTGATCTTACATTCTTGCAAAGTTTATAATGCAATTATATTGTATCTGCCAAATGCTTCTGAGTGATTTTTATGCTCATCTTTAACATGTCCTAGAAGAAACTTCTGAGTATATGACAATTTACGTTATATTCATAATTATATCCATTTTGAAACTGATCTTCTAAAGAATAGGAAAACCTCAGGATAGTTTGTTTCTTAAAATGCAAACTGTTTAACTGGCACCATCAATCATGGCACCTGAAAAATAAAAGCTTTTCTCAAAATGCTCTCCTTTAAATGCGCTGCTTAAATTTTGTTGCAAATGACCTTTGTTTTCTGTGACAAACGTCATCTGCTACATTCATGGTATTGAGTGTCTCTGAGGGTTATCCTATTACTCAACCAGCTGAACTCTTCCCAACCACTGATTTCTCAAGGGTACTTACATATTCTTCATAGGCTTCGTGGGCTGGAGGAGGGGGTGCCCTGTATCCTGGCACTGTCGGTGCCCCCCGGGCTCGTGGGGTTGGGACACCTCTTGCTACAGGGGGCACTGGAAGAGCTCCGCGAGTCACAGTAGTCCCTCGAGGGGTGAGTACACCTCGTCCAGGTGGTGGTGGGGGAGGAATGGCACCCCCACGGCCCCTAGGAGAAACAGGTCATGTACAGATGAGAAACCAGTGATGAGAAAAAGTGACTAAACCATAGCATTCCCATCTTATCGCCATATCATAGGAAGAAAACCAAATTTATCTGTATTCATGAGTGCTCCTGGGTGTGTGGTGTGTGTGGGTATGTGTGTGTGTAATTGAGTTTCTTTAGGGTATAAAGTATTTTGACCTCTACGGTAGAATAAATTTTGTAAATGTTGGCTATAACTTCTCATAATGAAACTCGTGCAAAATGCTTTAATATAAAATGAAAAAAAAATGAACACAAACCAACCCACTCTCATTTTATTCCAGATTTTCCAAGCAGACCCAAATCAGAGCTTCAGCTAACACATATTTCCTGCTTTTCAAAAGTTCACCGTATGCCAACTTTGCTTTTACAAAAGACGTACACTGGCACCTGTTTTCGCTAACTGAAAGAAATCAGAAGACGATTTCCGCTTTTATGAAAAAAGGTGAAAAGCAAAAATAGTGTTGAGCATTTATTTTTTTGTAGCAAGTCGGTATAGGGGCAGCGTGTACCCTGAGCAGATGGAGTGTCCCCACCAAGCTCCTTCCCCAAGAACTACACTTAGCATCTCAACACCAAGCCACCAGAGCTTTGAACTGTGTGAACATCTGTGCTTTATCTCCATTTATTTTGTGCATCCATTACCAGGATGTGTCCTAAGGTACCAGAAAAGCCTGAGAGGTTATTTTTCAGGGGTCTGGGAACACTCAAAAAAATTTCCATATGAGTTAACAGTAATTGCTTCTTTCCTTTATGCCATTTCAGCTTATGAAAGGTCTCACAGGCATGTTGGCTAGCAGGGGAAACCTGGACGACCCACTGGACCACCCATGAACCTGAACTGCTGAATGTCAATGTCCCCTCCATGCTGGAGGTAACTGACAGTGAGGTGCAATGTTGTATTTACAAAGGAAAAAAAAATCTGTCTGCACTTTCACACTTTAATAAAATGTGGAACTTGAAGCACGGTGATATCATTCTGCTTATTCTAGTAGCTGAAGCTTGAGGTCGTTGAAACCACAACTCCCTGTCACTGATTTGTCATCAGGCATACGACCCCCTGAACTGGTACAGTCACTAATAGAATTTGTTTTCCTATGGTAACTATGGTGTTAGTGAAATACGTCAGGTTTCTGCGATAAAAGAGTAGACTGAATGCTCTGTGCTACGGTGCTTGACACAAAAGTAACTTGTATTAAAAGCCCAAGATCAAATGGTTGCAGCCAACTTTTATGGTTTTCCAAGGCCTTTGGAAAGGTTGAGTGTTTGAAGTCTTTGGGCAAAAGCGTGGTTATTTCACTTTTTATTATGTCTGAAAGGCTGGCCTCCAGAAAGCACTGCTTTCAGCAGGAACACTAAAGCTTTGGGAAAAATGATGATCATGGGGATGTCAACAATCACACTGTTTGGCTGTGCCCACAGATGGGGGATGGAGGTTATGCATTCGGCTATAAATAGCAGTCAGTTGGCTCTTTCTTGCTTGCGGAAAATGAGCTTTTGTGAGTGGACGGTAAGAATGCTGGTAGAGTTCTTAAAAGTTTTAAATAGATTATAGAGCTGATGAATAGAGAAATTATCAGACAACTTATTGTAAGTCTAATGTACAGAGAATGTTCTCCTGGTTTGGGGAAGGTGAAATACAAAAGACCCAAAGGCCCAGTGCCCATTTCAAATACAGCAATAGCTGAGAATACACTATACTATATTATCATGATAATATAAAACACATCTATGAAAAAGGATGTAAAGACCAATTTTACCTTCACTGGGCCTCCAAGCATCTGTTTCCTCCTAAGTAGGGTGAGCATATGTCCGGGTTTGCCTAGAACAGTTCTAATTTACAACTGTTGTCCTAGCTTCCCATTCAGTTGAGCATCTTAACACGCTCAGAAGTGCCCAGGTGTGGGTAGTAAATTATATTTACACTACATTCACAAGTGCTGTCTATCCCACTGAATAATCAGAGGTAAGTAAGTAGTATAACTAACTCCCTGGGCTTAAGGTGGATTTTTTTTTTTTTTTATGGGTAAAATCGAGTCTCTGAATCTGTAACAATTCTTCCTGCTTCAAAATTATATGATGCTCAGGGCCCCTGGGTGGCTCAGTCAGTTGAGTGTAGACTCATAATTTCGGCTCAGATCATGATCTCAGGGTCATAAGATTGAGTCCCACATGGGGCTTTGTGCTCAGCAGGGGGTGGTTCTTGAGATTCTCTCTCTCTCCCTCTCCCCACTCAAGCCCTCGCTCTAAAAAAAAAAAAAAAAAGTAAAATTAAAAAAAAAAAATGATGCTCACATCAAATGTAATTTCTCACCCTATTCCTCCCTCAATTACATCCCAGACACAGCCCTAGAAACCTGTCTCCTGAATCTGACTCAACACCTCTTATAGGCTGTGTCCTTTCTTGGAATTTTAATCTCACATCTCTCTTCTCCGATTCAGCTGAAGTCTCACATCACCTATTTTAGGATACCATTCCTGGCTGAATCTATACTACAGTATCCTTCATTTTTCTGACTCTTCGAAAGTCTTTGAATACAATCTAGTTATTGCCTTCCCACTTTGTGGAAAATAATCTTGACTGAGATTACCAGTAACCTACCAGTTTCCAAACCCACTGGAATCATTTACAGTCCCCATTCCACTGCACTTGTTACGTTTATCACTGTGGATTGATTACTAGCTGGGAAATGCCTTCTTTGGACCCTTGCATTCTCTAACACTAATGATGACTATTACCTGTTTCCTTCCTAACACGTGCCATATCCTGGATTCTATGCCTCATATTGGAGGTTCCTTCACTTCTCTGTATATTAGAATCTCCTGAAGACTTTGAGAAACTCTAAATTCCAGACCACACCCCAGGCCAATTAAATCACAATCTCAAATAGCAGGACTCTCTCAGGAATTCCAATGTGCAGATCAATTTGGGAACCACTGTCTTATATTATCATCTAATTTAAAAACCTTGACAATGTTGATATGTAGCTATTCCTGAGATACTTTAAAGGTTGAGTACCAAGTCACACAGAAGGTACAAGTCACCTGCTAAGGTCACATGAGCAATCCATAGACCTTGAATAAATTATAGGAATAATTTTAGTCTTTGTTAAACTTGGTTCTTCACCTAATCTTAGTGGATGATGTCATTAATCCCTCACTAGGTTAGACATCAGAGAGTTATCTTTATCGTGGGCCAAATATTTTTTCTTCTCCGACATCTAATTGGGCATTAATTCCTATAAATTCTAATCTCTAACCTTGTCCTATATCTCTACAGTCCAGGGAGTGTTCATTTCTGTCTTGTATAATGGACGCATCTTCTTACTGGCTTCCCTGCCGTAAGTCAGTGTCCTTCTATTTGTCTCTCTTTGAGTGCTTTAATTCTTCTCTCACTTACAGTGAAGACTGAATAGTCTTCCTTAGAAACATATATGATTGCTCCCTTCTTTCACAAACTCCATTAGTGCTATGTATTAATTCTCATCGTAGTATATAGAGGCCTCTAAAATCTGCCCCTAATGTCTTATTTTTCTCCATTTGATCTCAATCAATATACAGTGATGATGTGTGTCGGAGATGTCAAATATCTTAATTCTTCAATTATGGACTATAAATGATTATAATATATAGACAATGCTTTGTTCTGTGGGATGCACAATTACTGGAAGATTAGTTTTTATACATATATCTATTGAAATGAAAATTGCTTTAATTAAATATATTTCCAATAAATTATTATAGAAGTTTTCAAATATCCCAGATACCATTCTTTTTGAATGTAAGTGTAATTGAATGACTTAATAAAGTCATAATTTCATAAGTATATACAAATTAGCTTCTATTAACTCATGTTTTCAAGAGCTTCCTAATCAATATGATCTTCTGTTTTGTAAAGCTGTTTCCTAATTCTTTTTTAATTGTAGATACTTTCCATCATGTGGTTTGAAATAGAAGACAGCCGAATTCTGGTCCATTTACTTTCATTAACATT
This sequence comes from Taxidea taxus jeffersonii, assembly GCA_003697995.1. NCBI lineage: Eukaryota > Metazoa > Chordata > Mammalia > Carnivora > Mustelidae > Taxidea > Taxidea taxus. The sequence goes on along the minus strand of ML111221.1, from coordinate 39,230 downwards.
AATACATTGATGATATCAATATAGCATTGAAGTGAGGTTTAAATTTCAACATTGTAGTATCAGATTTGTATGATGTGTTGTTAAAAAGCAAAACTTTCAATTTTTTTTCTAGCACACTTAAAAATCTAGACCACAATGCACTATTCTTTATTAAACCATAAATATTAATATTTTAGAATGAAACTGTACTGAATTTGAATCCTATATGGTCTGCTCAAATACTGAAATATAATGATACATTAAGGAGCAGCAATAACAAGATAAAATATATTAATATGAACTTATAATCTCAAAAGTAAGTTAATGCATTATTTTTTTTAAAAAATGGTCCTAATTTCAAGGAATATAGAATAGAAAAAACTTGTTCCCCTCTGTAGACTTTCTAAGTATATATTAGGTTACACTATATAAAACTCAATATGTACTAGGTTACACCATATAAAATTTGGCATTTTAGGAATTACAAAAGTGACAGTTTCATTATTTAAGGCACATGTTTTAATCAATTTAAGATTACCTGTAATGATATCATTTCACAACCCATCATGATGAGCTTAGAAATGTACAAGATTTGATAAAAGACTGATTTCGTAAAAGTATGTCTATAAAAAAGTTATGTCACATTAATTTTTAGCAATAAAAAATGTTCTTAATTAGCATTAGAGAGCACTTATTTTCATCTTTAGGGATAAAAATGTAATAATCTCTGGAAGATTTTTAAGAAGTTTTCCTTTAGTCAAATGTAATTTTCAGAATTGACACATTTCATTTTTAAATAGCCATTGTCTTGGTATTTTACTTGGATATTTATCATTTTTTTTTTCTCTGATTAACTGCAAAATGGAGGTGTTTATGACTTAAATGTTAAAACTGATTTTTGACACTGGTGGTTGACAGTATATGGAGCAATATTTATTAAATAAATTGAATCAGCAAAGTATCCTAAAATCTCTAATGATGATTTCTAGGCAGTGTATGAAATAATGTTCTAGATCTACACCCTTTAGAGATTTGAAGGCCAACTCTAACAGGGTAGAGAGGATGACTGAATTACACAGTCTGTGTGTAAAGGCTATGAGTATTTTTTGCTTCACCTCTTCACAAACCAGTGCTTTCTATTGAAAGCTGGACTAATTCAGAATCGTACAAAACAAATTCTGATGCAGAAAGATCCCCCCCCTTTTTTTGGCGAAGTGGAATAATATCAAATAAAATCCTCTCTGCTGACCAAAGGCATTCCAAAGTCAAATGTACCTGAACTTTCAATACTCTTTCCATCAGCCATATAAGTATGCTGTTCTGGCTTTCTGGACTAGTGGTGCATATATTTTCTCCCTATGTATCTAAACATCTATCTACCTAGCTCCTCATCCCTGTCTCTCTACCTACCCAGAAAGACTATCAATTCAAGGGCCACTTAAGGCGCAGACACATTTTTAACTTTCTCTTCATGCAAGATCATCCTGGTTCAAAAAAGGCAAAGAATTGTATCATCTGCATGCTCTAATCCTGAGGACAGAACCACAAAGGAGAAAGTCTCAGGTTTATGCCTCTTATTTTCTTAGGATAGTTGTTAAGAGCTCTACCTGTGAATTCTAGAGTCAGACTGCTTGTGTAACTTTGGGCAAATTCTCGACACCTTTCTGTGCCTCAATCTGTCACCTGTGAATGATATTTAAGCCTGATATGGAAGGCTTGGTGAGTTAATTTATGAAAGTGCTTATGCATTATATAAGCATCCACTGTCATGGTTTTTATCGTGGTGGCCGCTGTTGTTGTTTATTCCTACCTGTGACCATGGCACAGGGCAGGTTGGCAAATGCTTGCCATCCACGTTTGTTGTTATTTTATTTCAAGTAAGAGCTAATGTACCTTGAAGGGGTTGTGGGAGCTATTCTGATCCCTCTGCCTCTAATGCCTCTGCCACGACCAGAGTCCTCTGAGCCATTTAAGTAAGATAATTCACGTAGCTGTTCCTGACGAATCTCATCATTGTAGTCCTAGGGAAACAAAAACAAAAAAACAGGACCTGATGAGTTAAAATGGGGCATGGGGGTTCTAAGAGCTGAACAAACACAATACAAAAGGACATTTTTCATCCACTTTCTGGAGTCTTGTATATGAAAATCTAAAGTGATGTAGAAAGTGTATATACTTTAAATTCCTATTTTTATATAGAGAAATTGAAGTTTCTTCTTTTATCAAGGAAGTACTCAGCAAGAAATCAGATGAAATGTGCTGGGATATGACTTGATGTGTTAGCCAGAAAAGGAAAGACAGCAATACATAACAAAATTGTGAAATATACCAAAGTGATGATTAGCATAAGGAATACTGAAAAACAACTCTCCTGGGACGGTATGTGTAAACTGTGGTGGCTGCATGATTCTCAAACACCTCCTGATGCAGAAACCAAAAAGGGGCAGTCTCAAGCCTGAAGTAGACCCTGTGTTAAAATCATAAAGAAGGACAAATCACAGAGCAACGTTTCATACAACTGAGAAACTGCACGATCCAACCAAACAACTTGACGGACAATATTTAAAAATAAGGAATTTTTGGCACTCTACCATTGGGATGATGGAAAGCACAGCAAAAGGCAAATTTCACAGCAATAACCAGAGATTCAGTCAAAGTCAAAGGGGCTTTCTTTATCTTTCATCAGTGTGGAAATATGTCCATCATTTTAATGGGACCAAAGAAATGATTGGAGTCACTAATGATGAATACTCTTTAAAAAACAAGTATCGGTCTTACCTGTTTCTCCTTTTATTAACACACACCCCCACACCCCCATGCATACCCCTGCTTGAATAGTACAAAACTGAATGATTGGTTATTTTTACCAAATGGCCAATCTGATTAAATTCTTTGTCAGTAAACATACATTTAAGTGAAGCCATGGTAGTGGATTTGCTAGTGCTGGAGAAGGGCCTAGAAGTGGACACTAGAAATATCTGTAAAGGGAAGGCTGACAGAAATGATGTTTGAAGCCCATTTGCGGGCCCCCAAACACAAGTGTATCATCTCACCAATGTTGCCGGTTTAGCTCTGCATGTATGTATTATAGTAATATTAACTAAATACTTTGTATCCTTACCCACCCACCTCTGTTCAGAAAAAGGCAAGGATGCATTCAGCCTACAAGGATTTCTAATGCACAGCTTTACCTCATGCTCCAAAAATTGCCTTGATTACAAGCAGAAGTACTAGTCACTCCAAAGTATTTATCTTCTTATTTTTAACATGTTGCTTTCATGTTCATCCTCTTGAGCATCTCATAATGGGCTCAGCACACTTGGCTGACAGAGAGCTACACAGTAGAAAATTACAGTTTCCACTGTAATATATATATTCCACTTCTACTTCTTAATTTTCACATTCAAGCAACCACCAAACTGAAGAATAAACATGTCTATTATTTCCTTAGGATCAGGGAATGGGGCGAATTGCTACTTCTGGGTGAACTGACCAGCCACCATTAAAATGAAATATTAATTCCGTAATTTACTGATGTAATATTCCTAATTGGTAAGGGGAATCTTTTTTTTTTTTCTTATCTGAAGAAAATCCATGAATTCTCAGGGTCCTTATTAACTATAAAATGAGATAGATTTTCATTGTTGGCAACCCTGAAATTTAAAAACTAAGAAATTGGAGATGAATTCAATATATGTAAATTCTACTTTTATGCTAGAATCAGAAAATGTAATAATGTGGATGTGGTCTTATGTATCATATAGTCATAAGGAAGAGGGGGAGGAGGAGGCTGGGGAGAAATAAGGGACAGGGAGGACAAACATATTAATCAGACAATATGAAAGAATAATCCCCAATTTGATCAGGCCTCCCTGCATCCATACCTTAGAGAGAGCCCATTACACTGACTCTGAAATTATCCATGTGATTTATCTTAGCTAATTGGACAAGAAGAAAGGTGACAAAAACAAAGATTTGAAAGGTGCTTCCATACTCTGGAACTTGCCCTTTCTTGTCACTGAGACCTACGCCACCAGGTGAAGAAGCCCACACTGGCTTTCTGGATAATGAGAGACCAGGTGGAGAGAGGCTCCCTCTTACCATCCCATCTGAGTTCCCAAACATGAGAGTGAGGCCATCCAAGACTATTCAACATGAGTCAAGTTGATGAAGACTGAAAAAAAAAATTCACCTTCTTACTCCCAGAATGGGAATAGTAAAGGGGTGCATTAAGCCAGCATTCTGGTGGTTTGTTTTACACAAAAACTAACAAATCTAGAGGGGGCTGACCAGCATGGACCATGAGAGACCAAAGTCAGAGAGGCTTACTTCAGCAGCCTTTTTCTCCTTTCCTGTCCAAAGGAGGGTGTGTAGGCCCAGGTGTGATCTACATGTTTCTTGAGGTAGGTATAACCCTAGTGTAGAGGTAAATATAGCTAATGTCATACCCTGGTGTCATTAAAGTTTGAAATATCTACTTAAAATACTACATTCAGAGTCTGTGCTCACCGATCCAACTGCAGATTGGAATTCAGCATCTAAACAGAAACCTGCTGACATGGAGAGAATCTTCATCTTATTGACATGAATATCTGACACTTTGGATTAATTCTTAGTGGAAGCAAAACAAATATTGTTGATATATAATCAAATTTTCTATGAGCTTAGCTACATATTCTGTTTAAAGAAATGGATCATCTTCCAGGGTTGTGGTGGTCAAGAGAACAGACCTCTACCTACAGATATAATTGACTAGGAATCCCCGTTGCTCTGTTCTGAAATCTTCTTGCTCTCAAGGCCATGCTCCCCAAGAGCAACTCCTAGTCAATGACCAGATGTGGTCAAAATGCTAAAAGAGAGCCATTCCGAGGAGTCATGGGATGCCTCGGCCTCTGCCTCAAGGATTCTCTGAAAGCCTTACTGAACTCGCTTTTTTAAAAAAAATTATTTATTTATTTTAGAGTGGGGAGGGGAGAAATGGGGGGGGTGGAGAGAGAATCTCAAGCAGACTCCCCACCAAGCATGGAGCCCAACACAGGGCTCAATCTCATAACCCCAAGATCATGACCTGGGTGGAAACCAAGAGTTGGACACTCAACTGACTGAGTCACCCAAGCTCTCCTGAACTTGCTTTTAATGTCATTGCACCAGAACAGTCTAGGCCTTTCCACTTCTCTTTCCTTTCAGTCAGATATTGTAATGTGAGGACTTCCCAGTCATCCTTTGCTCCTTTATTTTTATTTTTATTTTTATTTATTTATTTTTTGTTATAAGAGTATTTTCCCTATCAAAATCCTTATGTGTATAATCTCAATTTCACATCAATGAATATACAAAGTGTTGACAAAACCAAGTTCTTAATATTACAAAGTTGAGAGCTTTTATAAATGCATTAAAGTTAAGGCTGGTGGAGCTTATTTTGCTCAGCATACCTTATACTCTGATTAAATTGTAGTACTTGCTATTCTCTTACTTAAAAATGGCTAGATACAGATTAAAGGTGAAACTGATTATTGATTACCAAAAAGGGTATTATTTGATATTTTTTAAGAAAATGAATGGCGTATCGCCAATGACTAGCAATGAATGGCAATTTTTTTGACAGTTCACTTAATAGGACAATATGAAAGAGTCATGGAGTGGACAGACACAAACCATATCTTAGGCAGGAGACCAGAACAATGTGGTTAGCTCAGATAAACGGCAGCAACAATGAAAATCTGTGTGTGCAGGTGTGTGGTGGGTTAAGAGAGAGAGAATATGGGTAGCCACAAAAAAATGTAGGAGTCTTCTACTGGTAAGTGTATGATATGATTGGGAAAGGTAGGGACAAAAGACATTTTTAAGTGCAGAGATGGCTAGAAGTAGAACTTTAACCAGATAAAAGAAAAAATGAGGGGGTAAAAAGGCTTAGAGGTAGAGAATTTGTATTTGGTCTTTTTTTAAAAGATTTTATTTATTTGAGAAAGACAGCATGCTTGATGTGGGGAAGGGGCAGGGGGAGAGGTAAACTCAGACTTGAGCCAGATGCGGGACTCCATCCCAGGACCCCGGGGTCATGACCTGAGCTGAAGGTAGACACTTAACCAGCTGAGCCACCCAGGCACCCCTTGTAGTTGGTTTCAATTACCTTAGGTTTAAAATGCCAAAGTGACATTGGGGTTATCTTAGAAATTCAGATCTGGGTTGGGAGAGTAAATCTGAATGTCATCCACACATACTTGTGAAAATAGAATATTAGCACAAAGACTGTATAAGAGATTAGTAAAATAATGCAGTGATAAAAATTTTCTAATCATACTGTTAATGTAAATTTGTATCACTGAAGGTGTCAGTTAACTTATTAACTACAGTATTTGGATAATTAAATATTAAAAGATAAGGTCATTTAATAAACTCAGAGGTTTTTCTAATTAGACACTCAAAATATATACACCACTGCATTTATAGTAATGAAGCATCTACATGTTGCAAATAAATATGGAAGAGAATGTTTTTAATGCCCACATGTAAGGATAGTTGATACTAAATATTTTCTAGACTGAATATATTCTGTGGATTATTTTTATAACATAAATATAATTTTCTAAACCCTAAATTCTATAATTTTATATTATAGTGCTTTTTCCAGTCCTCATTAAGCACAGATCTAATTTTGAATTAATCTTTCATAACTAGAATCTGAGTCTACCTGAAGATAGTATATCCAGTTGAACATTTAATTATGGCATGTGTTGCTGATGCTTCAGTTATATAAAATCATTTTTTTTCAGTTATATAGAACCTTAAAGATACAAGTAAACAAAACATTCCAAATTTACCTTATAAATAATATCTTATTAAAAAACATATCACCACATAGTTCATTTGAGTGGTATAAGTTCTAAGGTTCTGGAGCCATAAAATAATTATGCTATGAGTGGGTGGTTGTAGTTTTATGGCATTTTAAATTTTAACACTCAGCTAGCACACACATTCACTGAAAAGTAAAAATATGTTTATAAGTAGTAATTATGATAATTTGTATTTTATGATATTATTTTAGTATTTTTTATTTCTTATTTGATATTAAAAGACCTTTGAGAGAGAAAGAGATAGAGATAGAGAAATAATTACCTAAGCATGTGAAAAATTCATAAGGGACCAAGAAAGGTTAAGTTATGACAATTCAGGATGAACAAAAATGGAAAAAATAATTTCCAGTCATTTGAGATAAATAAAGAATAAAATAAGTATTTTAACAAATAACCATGATATAAACATTATTTATAATAAATAAAATAATAATAATAAAATAATAAATATAAAAAATAAAATCTTACGTATTTAACTGGTATGTGGAACAAGAATATTACAAAATTTTTTAAATAAAACATACCCATATTATAAAAGAAGGAAATACATGTCAAGAAGAAAATGAGTTATACTTACAGATGAACCTTAATATTATTTTAGATAAGATTTGAAATTACTGGGATTTTACACTTCAAATAATAGAGAATGCTTTACTACTTTGGGTATACCAGCAATAAATAAATCATACACACATTAAAAATAAATCATACACACATTAAAAATACCCTTTGCCTTGAAGATGAGTTATAAGGTGTTTTACAAATGCTGATGGGTTTGATATGCAGCTTTGTTTTCAGATAGAAGGGATTGAAACATTGAACTTTTAAATGAATCTATCAAGGCTTAAATAACATACACATGTACAAAAACATCTTTAGGATTGATTCAAATTTTAATTTTATTTCTCCTATAATGTCCAAAAATGTTGCTTGTTTGCTACCAAAATGTAAAAATCGCCCCCTTGAAATAATAACAAAGATATTCACAATACTTGTTATATTTTCCTTTTGGTCAGGGTGAGGCAAATTAGCCCTATGAAACAATTTCCCTCAAATTCATGCGTGCTCCTTTTTGCATCTCCGACAAGGCCCTCCCATTGTGACGGCATATGGTGTAAACAGTATACACAAAAGCTCAGAGCAGACAGATGTTTGGATGTTCCTAGAAAGGACTCATGCTCATAGTCTGCATATTTAATGTATATGCATAATTTCCCAGTTACATACACTCATGTCCATCTGTTATGATGGCATTATGCCCACATACAAATTGGGAAGTTTATTTGACTTGCCTATAGATGCCAGGTGATGACAGGTGTAGATAGGCTACCTGGGGGCACAATGGGGGACCATTTTCCTGCCAAATTCCCTCCTCTGAGACCTTGACAGGCACTGGTGCTGCACATTTAAAACTGTGATTATAACCACTGGCAACATGTGAACGTATATTCAGCTCTACCAATGCCAAGACTGTCAGACGACATCAGGGGAGAATGAAATGCAAACTGTAACCTGGCTGGGCCATGACAGAGAGACCTGGGATTTCCTCAGCCCCTACAAACAATTAGGTTAGGGCACTTTCACCAGAGTAATAAACAAGAAAATCTGGGAGGTAATGGGTCCTGTGCAATATCAACTCTGTAGCTGAATTAGACTGGGTAGGAAACTCTTTCAGAAAATAACTAGTGCTGTGCTGGATATTATTTAGCAAAACATCTTAGGCTATTAGATAACAGCTCTTAGCCAACACGGGGTGAGATTTAATCAGCCCAGGCGTGGTACCAGGAAACCTCATTAACAAAATGTGGTCAAAGAACAGTCGATTCAGATTTATTAAGAATCTGTTCGGTGTGTGACTCTGCGTAAGGTCTAGATGAAGGGTTTATAAAGCTTGTTCGCCGAAGGACATCGAATATCACAAAGTAAAAACATGGACTTTGTATCTTGAACTGCTAGTGAAGACAATTTCTGTCACTCAAGAAAGCTTTCTCTTTTTTTCCCATTACCAACTCATACTGCGCACTACATAAATATCATCAAATAAGATAACATCTATACAGATTTTAGGCAGATGTTTTGCAGGATGGTTGACTTATTTTCTATCTTATTTTATTAAACCTTTGCAAACACTGGGGACTGCTATATGAGCTCTAGAAGCTAAGACCTTTTGATTCAGCACCAAAGGATTCATGTATTTCAGCTTATTTGACTCGTGTATTTGGTGTTATAACTTCACCCATCCTGGCTTATAAAATCAGCCACTACCTCAAGTTAGATTTAGGGAAGGAGATAAATATTTAAATAATGGCAAATGAAAAATTTGGATTGTTATTCTAAAAATACCAAGCTCCATTTGTTTAAATAGAGCCAAAATAACCCTATTTTCTTCAGCAAAATTCCTTGGCAACTTTGTCGCACACATGAGACAGGAGATCTTTCTGAATTTTAAGTTGAAATAGGCATTGATTCAATACTTTGGCATATTATATCTATCTTAATTTATGAAGACAAAAAACAAACAAACTCTAGGCTAACACAGAACTCATGTTCTGTTTGGAACCATTGATCCAGTGGATCCAAATTCTTTTTAACAGAGAAATCATCATGAAAAGGATACATTTAGAGAAGAGTGCAAAATCTGTGCATGAAAAACACTATTCTGTGCATAGTTGATAGACTATGGCACATGTAGGCGATTTTTTTATTAATAACCTCGTAATTCTGGGTCTTCCCCCAGACATAGAAAATTTACATATTGAGATAGTAATGCACCTAACCAACTAGATTTTTAAAAGTGCTTAATGGAGTTTTGCTAAATAAATCATCATTTTGGGGGCACCTGGGTGCTCAGGGTGTTAAAGCCTCTGTCTTCAGCTCAGGTCATAATCCCAGGGTCCTGGGATCGAGCCCCGTATCCGAGTCTCTGCTCAGCAGGGAGCCTGCTTCCCTTCCTTTCTCTGCCTGCCTCTCTGTGTACTTGTGATCTATCTGTCAAATAAATAAATAAAATCTTTAAAAAAAATCATCATTTTATTTACTCAATGTATTTTTGAGCAGCATGTAAGTTCCAGACATTGATGTCAGTGTTGGAGACACAGTGGGAAAACACCTCTGAACCACAGGACTCAAGTCCCTCCCGATGACTAGATCCCCGAACCTGTTCATGAAACGTTCTTCTTTCTAGGCAACGAGAGAAGCCTCCTTAATATGCTCTGAATTAGTGTATGCTCAATTCATTTTTCTTTTTGTTGTTTTAAATAATAATTTACTCCTGATACTATAAAGGTGTTTTTAATAGCTGCCACCTTTTTTTGTAGAATGTTGAATTCTACATTTCTGTTTTATTTACTTATTTATTTTTAAGATTTTATTTATTTATTTATTTACTTATGGCACAAGCAAGCAGAGCATCAGACAGGGAGGGAGGGAGAGAATGTCCAGCAGACTCTGCACCGAGCACAGAGCCCGACAGGAGGCTCCATCCCATGATCCTGAGATCCTGACCTGAGCCGAAATTGAGAGTCAAAACGCTTAACAGACTGAGCCACCCAGGGGCCCTTATATTTCTGTTTTAGATAGAAAAGTATTAACTAAGAAGAGTATATAGATGGTTCATGAGAAAAATCTTTCCTAGAAGTTTTTTTTGGTTTTTCCCAAATGAAAATACTGTAATGATTCCTTCTGTGTTTTTTAACAAGAAAACAACATCCTATTCAGCCATGGCAACTTTTTTGAAGCTCTTGGAAAATAATATAAAATATGCTGTACATGCCCTTTTTTTGTTTAAAGTTATCCTTTTGTTTGGCTTGCAGCTACCAGTTCCTTCCAAATTTAATCCTTTAAAAAAATCCTTGCCATGGTATCCTTCCTGAATATGTAATCGTATTGCCATAAGTCCTTACAAATAATTAAAGTGCTGCTTTTCCAAATGCCGTATTAGAAGTGAGAAGAATCATTTGCCAGGTGGGAAAGGTGAATGCAGCACGGAAGCTGAGCACAAGCGAGCAAGAGAGTATCCAGTGAGTGTAAAGGATGCTAAGAGCTCCACTACCGAGTACTCGGGAGAGGAAGCCAACAAACACCTGATGAAAGACTTTAGCTCCCTGATCAGGAGCTGAAGAAATGGACTTGTGATACATGAGTGCAATACAATGAAGGAGTATTAGAAGATGCATCAAAATATGATGTGAAAGTTCTCATGTATCCTCATGAAATAAATTAGAATTGCAAGGTGAAAAAGAACCTGGTTCAGAATTAGAGGAGCGAGGTGCACCTCCTTCCTTCCTTTCCTTGCTTCCATTGCTTTTGCATCAATAGGAAATCTCTGTTAAATTGTTTGGCTGGATTTCTCTTCCTCAACTGACTAAGGCTCTTTAATGGACTCTAAGTTGTATTCACTTATCTGTGGGTGGGTTTGTTCCGCCTCTGAATGGGTCTGGAGTTGCAGCCTCTCCGTGAAGGGCAGATAGCTGAGCGAGGATGACTTAGGGTCTCTGCTGCCATGGGCCCGTGCAGAGCAGCCAGCATGCTGGCTTCTCCTCTGAAGGGGGACCACACACGTCTCTGTTCTCAGACTTCTCCCAAGATTCCCTAATTCCACCTGCCATCTACATGGCGCTCCTCAGGAGCACTGGAGTCCGCTAAGTCAGGCCGCCCCCTCTTCTTCTCCACACAATGAACATACACTGCAGGTTGTCAGAACCAATCTTTCTGTAGAAAGCATTCGCTGCAGGAGCCACCAGATCCTCTCAACAAACATGGGACTGATGGGCCGTTTCTAGGGCTCCTTTCAGGAGGATCTCTTGGATTTCTTCCTCTCTAACCTTGGATCTCTTCCATCTCTAACCCTGCATCTCAAAGAGTAAACGTGATGCCTGCTTTCTTGGAATCATGTCCAATATCAGGTACTTCGAGACCATTTGGTTTCCCTACCAAATTACTTGTGTCTGTCAAGTCCTTTCATCAAAACCAAGGGTGTAGGGGTGCCTGGGTGGCTCAGTGGGTTAAAGCCTCTGCTTTAGGCTCAGGTCATGATACCAGGGTCCTGGGATCAAGCCCCACATTGGGCTCTCTGCTCAGCAGGGAGCCTGCTTCCTCCTCTCTCTGCCTGCCTCTCTGCCTACTTTTGATCTCTGTCTGTCAAATAAATAAATAAAAATCTTACAAAAACAAGCACACAAACAAAAAAACCCCAGGGGTGTAGTAGTATTAAGAATTAGCATTCATGGGGCGCCTGGGTGGCTCAGTGGGTTAGGGTCTCTGCCTTCGGCTCGGGTCATCATCTCAGGGTTCTGGGATCGAGCCCTACATCGGGCTCTCTGCTCAGTGGGGAGCCTGCTTCCCTTCCTCTCTCTCTGTGGGTCTCTCTGCCTACTTGTGATCTCTGTCTGTCAGATAAATAAATAAAATCTTTAAAAAAAAAAAAGAATTAGCATTCATGGAGAGCCTGAGTGGTTCCGTTGGTTAGATGTCTGCCTTGGGCTCCTGATCCCGGGGGGCTGGGATCAAGCCCCACATCCAGCTTCCTGTTCTGTATGGAGCCTATTTCTCCATCTCCTTCCATCTTTCCCCCCACTCATGCTCTTTCTCTCTTAAATAAATAAATAAAATCTTAAAAAAATAACTTTCCCTCATCCCTTTCTCATTCTCTTTTAAGATTTATTCTGCAAACTTTGATTGAAAGACGGTAACCATTTAATTGTTCTATAAAGAACATGCTCTAGGATTCAACAACATTAGTTCTATGTTCTGTGATGAAGGTTACACTTTGGTTTGTTTTCATGCCAATGGGAGAAATTATAGGCTCTCAAGAGGTGGAGACCGGCCAAAGGAACATCAGTTTTGCTTTATTTCCTATGAATTGCAGCATCAAACAACATCCTCATACTACCTACAATGCTCCTGTCCTTTGCCTGAGGTTACCATCAGGGCAGGCTCATACCACTCACAGGTAGGGACAGAAAGCAGGGTTTCTACTGAACTTGTACAAACCTACAAGGCCAGGAGCCAGGAAGGGAGCATCTGGGACTATTGAATTCTTTGGTGAAAAAGTATATTATTATTAAATATAGTAACACTATATATATTAATATAGAAAATATGCTTATTTGTTTATATATTTGTTCTAAGTGCTGCGAATATAGTGAACAAAATGGCCCTCCTTGAACTTACCTTCTAAAGTGGGGAAACAGGGGCGCCTGGGTGGCTCAGAGGGTTAAGCCTCTGCCTTTCGGTTCAGGTCATGACTTCAGGGTCCTGGCATCGAGCCCCGAATCGGGCTCTCTCTCTCAGCAGGGAGCCTGCTGCCCTACCCCTCTGCCTGCCTCTCTGCCTACTTGTGATCTCTGTCTGTCAAATAAATAAATGAAATCTTAAAAAAAATAATAAAGTGGGGAAACAGACCACAAAAAAACAAACAAGGAAAATGTGAGTTCATTTCAGATGATAATATGCTGTGATAAAAAGGAAGAGGGCCACATGACTGAGGGACTGCTTGGAAAGGTTGCTTTAGATGGGATATCAGGCACAGCCTTTCTGAAGAGATAAACTACGAACTGAGACCTGAGTGTAAAGAAGCCTTACAGGGAAGGATCTGGATCACTAGTCTCTCAGGTGGCTGGAATGCAAAGGTCATGAGCCAGGAAGAAGCTGAGTCTCCTTAAGGAACAGACAGAATTCTAGCGCACGTATGTCAAGAATTTAGTGAGCATGCGAGAGACTGATATTAGGTCTGGCAAGTAGGCGGGGGGTAGATCATGCTGGCTCTTCTTGGCTTTATTCTAAGTATAATAGATGGCCTAGGTAGTATTTAAATGGAAGTGAAATAACCAGTAGTTTGTCTTTTTTAAAAGATTTATTATAGAGAGATAGCATGGGAAACATAGTGAATGTGTTTCCCTCATCTCTCTCTATTCTTAAAACAGGAAAGCAAACGTTATTTGTAAACAAGGAGCCTTTTTAAATTGGGATTTTTTAAAAGTGTGATGTGATTCTATCCTATATGGATAGCTTGTCTTTAAGAACCCTGCTTACTAAATAAATAAATAAATAAATAAATAAATAAATAAATAAATGCAAAAGGCATAGTCTATTACTCATAAGAGGGAACATAAATGCCCTTACATGAAGGCATTTAGGGATCAGAAAGAAAGATGGAAATTTGATAGAGGTGAAAAAGAATGATCCAGGAAGATTTGAATGTATGAAGTCATGACAGAAAAGTGATTGGGTAGAATAGTCAAAAAACCAATTTCCCTAAAGCACCATGTCTGAGGTAGACAGTAGAAGGGTGTGTGGAGAATGCAGGTTGGGAGAGTGGAGGTTTGTGTTCTCAAGATAACAAGTACTCACAGAATGGCATCACCATGGACAGATTTTGGAAGGATCACTCAGGAATGTGGGTGAGGGAGTGAAGTCAGAGGAATGTCATTCACTTCTACAGAAATTCATTATTGTAGGGGACTTTTAGAGCCATCTGAAGCTGAGACAATGAAGGTTGGAATGAGGGCAGAATTCAAGTTTTGCTCTTAAACTAGATTTGGGCCTTTGAACAAGTCATTTCTGGCTCTATTTCTATAGAAAATGAAAAAGTGGTCAAAATAATCCAGTTAAATAATGCCCGAGCTATATCTCCACAAGACTTCCTCATGAAGAAGTCTGCCATGGATATCAAAAAGAGGACAGACTACTGAATTTTTACTTTCCTACTGCAGCATCGAAATACAGATGATTCCGGTGCTGTGTGCACATGGAAATGTGGCTGTATTTTTGTCTTTTTATGTAATAATTTCTTCACAAAACACATACTCAAATGATACTTTGCTTTGCAAACCTTATCATTTCATGTACTTCTTTACTGCAAAGTCACTGAAACAAAAATAAATTAAAAAATAGTACCAACAAATCCTCTGGAGGAGAAATAAAATGCTTTAAAAAGAGATTTACACTCTGGTTTGTTGTACCAGCTTTAATGCTGGTCTAGAATATGAATTGCTGCTGGAGTCTTAGGACTTTAGTGGCAGTAAAGGGCTTTTGTGGTTATTAAACACCTCAACTTTACTCAGGCATTTAGCAAACCACAAAAGCCATTAATTGGCTGTCTTCTGCACTATCACGGATATTGCTTCCAAAGCATCAGTAAGTACAGAGCAGATCTATGGTACCCTTTCCTTTATCACCCTCCAGACAATTTATAGATCAGAAATACATAACCAAATCTTGATTTTATAATGAACAAAAACATTCTTCCAAGAGGTCTGATTTTCATGGGTTTCTAAAATACACTTAATTCTCAACTTAATTAGTCTGATCCTCACAAGTCAGCCATATTGAGGCTTAGACTTTGATATGAGGGATTTTCATATGGTCTTCTTCTAAAAAGCTAAAATGATACTTGTATAACTTTATTATTTTAAAGACCTTTATTGTTCTAAATTATTGATGTTTCTATAAGTGAAGGTGTGTGTGGGAAGGCAGGGAATTCAACTCTTACCAAATTGCTTTTGTTATTTCTCTAAATTATTTGCAACACAACTGAGGTTCTGGGACTCCATCAAACTT
>ML111221.1:0-23438 GCA_003697995.1 Taxidea taxus jeffersonii | reverse complement strand
TTTTTTTTAAAGATGTTATTTATTTAGTTGAGAGGGAGAAAGAGAGAGTGGTGGAGGAGCAGAGGAAAAAGGACAGGCAGATGCCTTCTCTTCAAAGATCCTGAGATCATAACCTGAGCTGAAATCAAGAGTATAACGCTTAACTGACTGACCACCCAGGTGCCCCTACAAAGAAGTTTTATGTTCAGAGTCAAATGCAAATACCGATTTGAAAGCTAATAAATAATCTGAAAAACAATGCAGGGTAAATTTAAAAAATCAATCAGGATTTTGAGACAATGAGAAAACAAGTCAGATTGGGAAAAAATACTTGCAAAAGCACATCTGATAAAGGACTGTTATCCAAAATACGCCATAGGTCCTCAAAACTCAATCATAAGAAAATAAGCAACTTGATTAAAAAATGAACAAAAAATATGAATAGACAATACAGATTAGAAACAAGCATATGAAAGCAGGGTCAACATCATATATCATTAGGTAATTCTTAGTTTAAACAATTTTTGGCCATGTACCTATTAAAATGACAAAAATTCAAAACACTGATAACACTAAATTCTGACAAGGATGTGGAGCAATAAGAACTTCTATTTATTTCTGGGGGACATGCGTAATGGTACGGCTGCTTTGGAAGACAGTTTGGAAGTTTCTTATGAAAGTAAATACACATTTACCATACCATCCAGCCATCCTGTTCCTTGGTATTCACGAAAGGTTTTGAAAACTTATGTCAGCCCAAAAGCCTGCACACATATGCTTATAGCAGCTTAGACTACATACTATCTGATTCCAACTATATGACATTCTGGAAAAGGCAAAACTATGGAGATAATAAAAGGATCAGTAGTTCCCAGGGGTAGAAAAGGGAGGAAGGGGTGACTGGGTGGAGCACAGAGGATTTTTTTTTTTAAGATTTTATTTATTTATTTTAGAGAGAGAGAGAAGAGTGAGAGAGCATGAGAGGGGAGGTCAGAGGGAGAAGCAGACTCCCCATGGAGCTGGGAGCCTGATGTGGGACTCGATCCCAGGACTCCAAGATCATGACCTGAGCCAAGGGCAGTCACTTAACCAACTGAGCCACCCAGGAGCCCCTAGCACAGAGGATTTTTAAGGCAGTCAGGCTCTTTTGTAGAATAGGGCAATGGTGGAGATGGCTCTAAGTCTGCTCAGGCTGCTATAATAAATACCCATAGGACTGGGCAGTTTATAAAGAACAGAAATTTATTTCTCATGGTTCAAGAGATTGGGATCTAAAAAAAAGAACGAGGTGCTGGCAGAATAAGTGTCTGGTGAGGGCCTACCTTCTTTTGCTTACAGACCATCTTTTTTCCCTGGAGTCTCTTCTACAAAGACACTAATTCCATCACCTGGTGGAGCACTAATCCCATTCACGAGGGCTCTACCACCATAATCTAATAACCTCCCAAAGGTCCTACCTCCCAACGCCATCATCTTGGTGTTAGGTTTTCAACATATGAATTTGGGGGCAGGGAGGGCAAACATTCCATATATAGGAATATAAGCTGTTATACACGTATCAGAATCCATAGAATGTACACCACCAAGTGTGAACCCTAATGTAAACTATAGACTTTAGGGGACAATAATATGTCGATGTTGGTTCATCAATTGTGACAAATATGCTACTCCAGTAACGGAGGTGGACAGTAGGGGAAGCTATGCATACGCGGGGCCAGGGGATAAAAGAGAACTCTTTGTACTTCCTGCTCAATTTGGTTGTGAACCTAAAACTGCTCTCAGAATCAAGTTTATTAAAAAATCAATCAGGGTTTTATTTTGATAGCACGATGCTAGGAAATAAAGACAATATTCATCAAGGTGAAACAATTTATGCAAGCTTCAAAAATCATGGTGCTACCCAATTATTTCTTTGCTCATCACAAGAGGTAGGAAGCTACTGAAAGCTCCTCTGTTATGCACTGACAATCTGTCAGGAGCCGTAAGTGCATCGGGAGCAGACCAAATTCATCTTTATGGCACCTTGGTGAATGATGGAGGGTTGGAGGATTACCACCCCCATTTGCAGACTCAGAGGTTAAATGATGAATGTGAGGCAAATCACAACCAGGATTTCGTGGTAAAAACATTTTATTTTATTTTTTTTTCAAGATTTTATTTATTTATTTGGCAGACAGAGATCACAAGTAGGCAGAGAGGCAGCTAGAGAGAGAGGAGGAAGCAGGCTCCTGCTGAGCAGAAAGCCCGATATGGGGCTCGATCCCAGGACCCTGGGATCATGACCTGAGCCAAAGGCAGAGGCTTTAACCCACTGAGCCACCCAGGTGCCCCGGTAAAAACATTTTAAATGCCTTACATTCCTCATCTTTATCCCAGTTAAATTACTCCTTTTTTATTTTCTTCCAGTTCTGAGATCCCGTCAGCCTGGACATATTCAGAAATTAAGCATGCTGCAGTCAAAAGACCATAGATTTGTGAATCAGAGCTCCAAGTCCTTTGATCTCCACATTATCATGGGGTGTATGGGGGCTGTTCTTCCGAATCATTGTGTGTGTGTTGCTGTTGTTTTTTTTTTTAAGATTTTATTTAGTTATTTGAGAGAGAGAGAGAGAATGAGCAGCAAGAGGGGTAGAGGGGGGAGAAGCAGACTCCCCACTGAGCAAAGAGCTTGACGTGGGGTTCAATCCCACCACCCTGGGATTATGACCAGAGCGGAAGCCAGACACTCAATTGATTGAGGCACCCCAGGAACCCCCACTGTGTTCCTTCTGAAAAGAGAAAAGGAAATCCAAGGACATCACATTGCACTTGTTGCCAAGCCAGTATTATTGCTGCTGCTGGTGGTGGTGTTACTGGTGGTGGTGGAGGACGTGTGTGTTTGACACCTCTGTAGAACATGTACGGCAGCTGTTTGACTAATAAATTGCTACTAGCCAGCAGGTGATATAAATAAATGAATAAATTGGACAGGATACTTTCTGGGCCTGGAAACAGGAATTCTGAGCTCTAGTTTGGCTAAGTCACCTTTCTTCTCTCAACTATCTATTTTCTTATCTCCAAATGGACTTAAAACTTGACTCCATTTCTGGAGATGGGAAGACAGCTCAACCGATATTGGGAGTGTCTAGGTAACCACATGTTTTTCTTACACATGTTCATTTACACACTCATGTATCTGGACAGTATGCATTTATGTGTACATAACTGTATGCACTTAGAAAGACAATGAAAACCGAGGGCAAGGACCAGTAAATAGAAAAGCAGAACACATAACAACCCGAGGTTTACATAAAATATGTGATTGTGCAAAAAATGTTTAGAAATACAAAAGATATCTAAAGAAGTCAGGAAAGGGTTAGCAAGAGTAGCAGAAGTGTGACTCAGGGCATGTTGAAATAAGGTTGAGTAGCTTGCATTATAACAATATGGGCAGTAAATGACAGCATGGTCATTTGTCGGTATGTTGGAAATTGACTGCTTGATGAGATCTAAATTCACAGTGTGATTAGATGAAACTGTTATGTCAGAATTATTCATGTAAATCAGCTAACTCATAAGACCCACCCCACACACACTTTTTTTCCCTAGCTCTGATGTACTGGCTAGTTTTTGCATAACATCTATTTGTAGAAATATGACTATGACGTGATCTTTCATTTAGTGTTTCTCTTCCAAACAGTTGTGTTTTTGGTCTAATTTCCTCGTTATGAAGGATTTCTGTTACTGTTCACTGTGGCTTAAGATCTAGAAAGAATAACTACTACACCATCACACCTTTACACATTTTGAAAACCATGGCCTGCCTAAGAAATAAGAAAAGACCTTCCCTCTCTCTGGGGGTTGTAAGACTGGTATTTTCCACATGAATCCCATTACTATGTGTTTCAGAGGGTCGTATGGGTGAAATATCACTTCAGTACCTTTTTCTCCCCTTTCACAATTCTAAGAGTGGTGTGAAAAAAAATCTATTTTTATGTATTTTGAGTTGGAACAAAAATCAATTTCTACTTAAAAAAAAAAATGATACAAGACCCAAAGAGCTGAAAGGAGACAAAAACATGATTGTAGTATTACTGTACAGTGGTAGCATTTAGTTGTTTGATTTCATGATATTTTTAGGTGTCATGCCAATATTTAGAAGAGTTAAGTTTTAAAACTATGAGCAAAAAATAAAATGATCTTTATTGGACTCTAGAGAGATAACATCATGTAGCAATTATGAATGCAACTGTGTGGTCCTACTGCCTGGGTCAGATTCAGGCATTAACATTTATTATCTGTGTGGCTTAATGTAAATGCTAAGCCTTTCGGGGCCTAAATGTTCTAATCTATAAAATGAGATTAATAACAGTAATAAACAAAATAGTATGGCTGTTGAGAGGGTTAAATAAATAAACATATGTAAATTGCTTAAGATGGTGTCTAGCACACACTGAGCATGTGATAAATGTTAGCTATTATTTTTCCCATGCAGGTTACAGGATCCCCTATTCTGATGTACCACATATTTGAAATGATAAGGCAAGTCTGTTATATCATTTTATTTCTTAGAAGAATTTTAGTTTAAAAGAAATCCTCAGGTGTTGACTGTATGTGAATACATTTTATCCTTTATTTTTCTAAAGTGGTAGAGAATCTTAGGACTACAGTAAATTATGAAATACAATAAATCTGGTTTGGGCTATATTTATCCTCAGAAGGTTAAGGCCTTGGGTGAGAACGTGTAGGCAAACTCTGATTTGACAAATTCAGGAAGATTCACAGCCATCAGTCAGTTTCAGGCTGCTGCTTTTTAAGTACATTTAGCCAACAACCAAGTCTGCCGCTTATTCTTAACTGAGTATCTGGAAAAGCTCCAATCCTTAAAGAGTCCACAGCCAGAGCTAGTTTATTTAGACTTGGTGAACATAATATCATCAGCATGAAATGGAGTCTAAGGAAGACCAATAAAATAACAACAAAAAGTGACTTTTAAAAGGTTTTGCATGGGGCACCTGGGTGATGTAGTCGGTTAAGCATCTGACTTGGTTTCCATTCAAGTCATGATCTCAAAGTCATGAGATCCAGCCCTGTATCGGGGCTCTGTGCTCAGTGCAGAGTCTTCTTGAGCTTTTCTCTCCTTTTCCCTGCCATTTCCACTTATGCTGACGCTCTCTCTCTCTTTAAATAAACAAATCTTTTAAAAAAAGATTTTGTATAAATGAAGCTGGAAGGAAAGTAAAAAAGTAAGTTATAAGGAAACACTTATAAATGAAAGAGGATATGCATGCAAATTATTCCATGAAAGGAAAAATTAGTAAAATGTTAACATAAACCCAAACGGGGTTTTTTTTTGGGGGGGGAAGAGGTGTGGGGGTGGAGAGGGATGGCAATGGCATTACCTATTTCCAAGCCAGATATATCTTAAATAAAAAAAAAAAAAAAAACTAAAATGACAAAGAGAAGTTTAAAAGGAATAAATATTCAAGACAAAAATTTTAAATTCAATTCATTTAGGAAAGATGAATAAACAAGGAAGACATAAAATACCAGATTATTAGTTCCAATGACTAGTCTCATCTTAAATTGCACAGCAATATCCTTGGGCGATGAGCAACACAGACCAAAGCTATGGGATATGTTAACATACTATCACAAATATCCCTTTCATTTCCAGTGCCTTGTTTTTATAAAAAATGTTAAATGGTACCTCTCAATAAGTGTTCTTGTATCACTCATTTAACTAGGTAACTTCTCTTGTGATCTTAGACAAATAGTATATTTCTGTTAAATTCTTGCATTTCATTACATACACATTAAAGTGGGCTTCTTTATTGATTTTCTTTCAATATGTATCTGTGTATTTCAGCAGTTATATTGGACAGTGATTGGTGACATTCTTGGGATTTTTAAATTGTTATTTTTATTTTTTAAAGGACTATTTAGTGTAGCAAGTAATATGATAAAAATATTAATAATTTTTTTACAAAGTTAATAACCTTTCCATGACACCTCTTCAACATATCCTCCTGAAGCTAAATAAATAGGATAGGGTTTATCCTTTCACTTTTTCTATGGTTCTTTTATTTTTATTCTATTTAAAATATTATTATTATTGTTATTATATTATTATTATTCATATTGCTTGGCAAGTTTCTCTTTTAACTGAACATGGCCATTCCTCAGGGTCAATGAAACAGAACTCAATGTTTGTAGAGTAGCTAATTAGTTTTCCATAAGTTTTCATAGCATACATGTGATTTATTAATATATTTGACCATTCTCCTATTTATGAATGTTTAAGTTTTTCCACGGTTTTGTCACTGCAGTGCTATAATGATCATTTTATTACATGGCTTCTTTTCATCCCAAGGTTAAATTCTCTGAAAAGGAATTATTGTGTCAAATGATGTGTTATTTTTAAGAAAATTTTAATGCACACTTCCAGACTTTTCAAAATGGCTTGTATTATTCACACAAATGTCTATCAACAGGATATTAAATGCTTATTATCTGCAACTTTACTAATAATACTTAAGTCATCATCTTTTTTTATTTGCCACCTATGTGGGTAAAAAAATTATATCTCACAGTGAATATTTTTAGTAACTACTAGATCACCTCTTTTCTGAACAGCCTATTCATTATTCTATTGTTTATAGTTTTTAAGAATCTATTTGTAAAAACTTCTGATTCAAACCAACATGGGGTAACTGGAAACAGAATTACCTCCCCATCTGAAAACAAAACAAAACAACAAAAAAGTAGAAATAGATAGAGAGATAGAGAGATAGATATAAAAAACCCAACAGTTTCAAAACGCTGGGCTTCAGGTAATTTAGGATAGTGATCCCTGAGTGATGAGAAACAAATGGGGTAAGCTCTAGAGTATATTGTCTTGAGAAAGTCTCCATGCCATGGCACAGAGAGGAGTAAATAATCCAAGCAAAGTCCAGAAACTCCCTGAGTTATAGAGACACTATTAAGAGTTGAGGGAGACCAAGGAGTCTAGAGTTCCCAGGAAAGAGTAATGAAGAGCTACAAAAATAGACAACTCTGAAAATCTGAGGAGAACCCCTTCTGGGTATTCAACAGAGTTCTTTATAGTGCCTGTGTGAATGGAAACTATCTGGGGCCAAGAAAACAACCACAAGAAAAGACTACTGGGAATAGTCTGTATTGCTCATATGGAACCAGGAGTGGAGGCTGACAACTACACTAAAAAACTCAGTTCACAGGACATTGGGTAGGGAGCTCAAAAGGGTTTTGTGTCAGTAGTAGAGAATAATTAGCCCTAGATTAAAGGGAAGATTGGTCTTCCCTAATAAATTCCCTAATATTAGGGAAGATTGGTCTTCCCTAATAAACCTTTAAAAACAAGAGACAGCAGGATCAGCTTACAAACAACTTAAGACCATTCCAGAATAAAGTCCAAGAATATTTACAGTAATTAATAATATCCAGCATTGGGCGCCTGCGTGGCTCAGTAGGTTAAAGCCTCTGCCTTCGGCTCAGGTCATGATCCCAGGATCCTGGGATCGAGTTCTGCATTGGGCTCTCTGCTCGGTGGGAAGCCTGCTTCCCTTTCTCTCTCTCTCTCTCTCTCTCTCTCTGCCTGCCTCTCTGCCTACTTGTGATCTCTGTCAGCCAAATAAATAAAATCTTTAAAAAAAACAAAACAAAACAAAAATATCCAGCATTTATTATGATAAGATTCATAATGTCTAGCAATCAAATGAAAATTACCAGTCAAGCAAAGGAGTAGTGAAATATGATAAAAAATCAAGAAAAAAAACCCCAATTAATTGAAACTGATGCAGAATTTATGTAAATGTTACAAAAGTATTTAGATAGTTGCTATGAACTATATTTCATTTAATGAAATAGATAAGTAGACATGAGGGAAATAAAAGACTGAAAATTGAATTTCTAGAGATGAAAATTATAATTTGTGAAATGAAAAATGTACTAGATAGGATAGATTAGACACCACAGAAGAAAAGATGGACAAACTTGAAGACACAGCAACAGAAACTATCCAAAATGAACAGAAATAACTAAGAATTAGAAAAATAAAATGAAGAGAAAAAGAGAAGACATGAGTTACTAATACTGGAAACAAGAGAAGTAAGATCGCTGTAGATTAAATAGATGTTGAAAGTTTAATAAAATATATTATAACCAATTCTATGCCAACAAAGTCAACAACTTATATGAAGTGGACAAATTATTTCAAAGACAAAAAGCTACAAAAGTTCCCTGGAGATGATATATTTAATAGCTCAAATATCATTTTGTCTGTTAAAGACATTGAATTTATAGATTAAAAACCTCCTCAAAAAGAAAAATTCAAGCTCAGATATCTTCACTGATGAAATTTACCATTTACAAAGAAATACTCACTCTCCACAAACTCTTTCAGAACTGTGAAGAGTATGGTACATTTTTCTTACCAATAAAATAAAACAAAAAACTTCAGCAAAACAGGAATAGAAGCAAACCTGCTTAACATAGTAAAAAGTTATCTATGAAAAACCTCAACTGATTTCATATTAATGATTAAAACTGAATTACTCTCCTTAAGATCAGGGAAAAGGCAAGTCTGTTTACACCACTTCTACTCAATGCTATACTGTAGATTCTGACTAATGGAATATGGCAAGGAAAAGATAAAAGGCATTCAAATTGGAATGAAAAAAGTTAAAGAGCTTTTGTTTGAAGATGACATATTTGTCTATGTAAGGAATGTAATGTAATTTACTAAAAAGTTAAAGAAGCCGGGGCACCTGGGTGGCTCAGTGGGTTAAAGCCTCTGCCTTTGGCTCGGGTCATGATCCCAGGGTCCTGGGATCAAGCCCCACATCGGGCTCTCTGCTCTGTGGAGAGCCTGCTTACTACCCCTTTCTCTCTCTGCCTGACTCTCTGCCTACTTGTGATCTCTGTCTGTCAAATAAATTAAAAAAAAATCTTAAAAAGTTAAAGAAGCCATTAATGAGTAAAGTTAGCAATGCTGTAAGATACAAAATACATACAAAAATTGTATTTTGTGTATTAAATGAGCAATTAGAAATTGAAAATATAAAAACATATCCTTTACAACAGAACAAAAAATGTAAAAGAAATAATCTTGCAAATTACAAAACTTTGTTGAGAGAAATTAAAGAAAACCTAAATAAATAGAGAGATATGCTAAATTATGGATTGGAAGACTCAATATTGTTAAGTAGGCAATTCTCCTCAAATTGGTTTATTTATTTAATTCAATCTAATCTATAATGTGATCCCTGGTAAGTGAGCTATGGCAGGAAGGGATTTTTACAAACGGTCATAAGATTTTTGTGGGTGTTGAAGGTATTCTGTTTTGAGTTAGTGGCTGTTTCACAGATGTAGGCATATGCTAAAATATCAAATTGCCTACTTTAAATAGGTTCAAGTTTTTAATCACATAATAAATCTAATAAAAATTTTACATACTTTATTATTGTTCACCCTTAAACTGGGATAAGCATTATAACTTTTTAAAATTTTTTATTCAAATGAGTCTTTTTTTTTAAAAGATTTTATTTATTCACTTGGCAGAGATCACAGGTAGTCAGAGAGGCAGTCAGAGAGAGAGGGGGAAGCAGGCTCCCTGCTGAACATAGAGCCCGGTGTGGGGCTCGATCCCAGGAACCTGAGATCCTGACCTAAGCAGAAGGCAGAGCCTTTAACCCACTGAGTCACCCAGGCGCCCTCAAGCCTTATAATTTTTCAAGTTGAACACTGATATTAAGATTTTGTTAATATCTTTTACTCCACTTGTTTTTCTTCTTATATAGATAAATATGTCTAGTCAGATAAACATTTTAAGTCTTTAACTTATAAAAACTGGGACTCTTGGATTGCATTAAAATATTAACAAAAACTGAGGCAGCTGGATGGCTTAGTCGGTTAAACAACCAACTCTTGATTTCGGCTCAGGTCATGATGTCAGGGTCCTGGGATCTAGCCTTGCATCAGGCTCCTTGCTCAGGGAGGAGTCCGCCTGGGATTCTCTCTCCCTCTCCCTCAGCCCTTCCATTCCTCCCACTCTGCTTTCTCTCTCACTCAAATAAATAGATAAATAAATCTTTTTTAAAAAAGTAACAAAAACTAAGGTTATGTAAGTATGCTATTTAATATTACATCTATCCACAGACTTCATTCAACTTATTATTGATTATTCATTAATTCAATTCTAAGTAGAAAAGATATGTTAATTATTATACATTAATAGAAATAGATGATAACTTAAAACTTGGAACATAATAATTTAGCTTAATTATCCTTGCATTTTCAAAGGAAACAGTCAACAAAACAAAGAGGCAATCCACAGAATGGGAGAAGATATTTGCAAATGACACTACAGACAAAGCGCTGATATCCAAGATCTATAAAGAACTCCTCAAACTCAACACTCAAAAACAGATAGTCACATCAGAAAATGGGCAGAAGACACGAACAGGAACAGACACTTCTCCAAAGAAGACATACAAATGGCTAACAGACACATGAAAAAATATTCATCATCATTAGCCATCAGGGAGATTCAAATCAAAACCACATTGAGATACCAACTTACACCAGTTAGAATGGCCAAAATTAACACAGTAAACAAGTGTTGGAGAGGATGTTGAGAAAGGGGAACCTTCTTACACTGTTGGTGGGAATGCAAGTTGGTGCAGCCACTTTGAAAAACAGTGTGGAGATTCCTGAAGAAATTAAAAATAGAGCTTCCCTATGACCCTGCAATTACACTACTGGGTATTTACCCCAAAGGTACAGATGTAGTGAAAAGAAGGGCCATCTGTACCCCAATGTTCACAGCAGCAATGGCCACAGTCGCCAAACTGTAGAAGGAGCCAAGATGCCCTTAAGTGGATGAATGGATAAAGAAGACATGGTCCATATACACAATGGAATATTATGCCTCCATCAGAAAGGATGAATACCCAACTTTTGAATCAGCATGGATGTGACTGAAGAAGATTATGCTGAGTGAAATAAGTCAAGCAGAGAGAGAGTCAACCATCATATGGTTTCACTTACTTGTGGAGCATAAGGAATAACACGGAGGACATTGGGAAAAGGAGAGGAAAAGGGTGTTGGGGGAAATCAGAGGGAGAGACGAACCATGAGAGACTGTGGACTCTGAGAAATAACTGAGGGTTTTGGAGGGGAGGCAGGTGGGGAATTGGGTGAGCCTGGTGGTGGGTATTAAGGAGGGCACGTATTGCATGGAGCACTGGGTGTGGTGCATAAACAATGAATCTTGGAACAATGAAAAACTAAAACAAAATTTAAAAAAATTATCCTTGCATTTTTTTAATTTATTGATTAATCATTCATCGGTATTTACTGACTCCCTGTAACATTATCAGCACAGGAGTTCTGAAGTGAATTGAATTGACAAAAATCCTTGCCTGAAGTGAGCTAAAATTTTTGTAGTGGAATAGCAATAGGTAAATTAAAAAGTAAAATAAGTAATGTGTGATGACATGTACAATATTAAATATTAAGGATGTGATATGTGTGCTATATTTAAAAATATAACAGGGAAGGGAAATAGATAATGCTGAAGAAGGTGGTAGTGATTTCAATTTTTAAGTAGGGTCAACTCAGGAAAAGGCCTCATGAGGCCACATGTGAGCTAAGATTCAAGGTGGTGATCGAAGAGATCTGGG
Organism: Taxidea taxus jeffersonii; assembly: GCA_003697995.1. Classification (NCBI taxonomy): domain Eukaryota; kingdom Metazoa; phylum Chordata; class Mammalia; order Carnivora; family Mustelidae; genus Taxidea; species Taxidea taxus. Next base: position 11,778 of record ML111221.1, on the reverse strand, counting down.
TGAAGAGCTTTATGGAAGCAGAAACATGGAGACAGAGGCCTGGCAGTGGGAATTGGCCTGTGATGTTTATGGAACATTAGGGAGTGTGGCTGGAGAAGCTTTTGGCCTTACCCCCAGTGCAGTAGGAATCACTGGAAAGTTTTAAATGGAGGAGAAATGCGATATGACATAAGCTTTAAAAGGATCACTGATAGTACGCTGTGTGGAGGATGGAGACCATGACAGAAGCAGGAGAGCGGTTATGAGGCAATGACCTGTTTATTGTAGCCTAGCAACACAGTATCCAGACAGACAGATCAAGCGCTAAAATAAAGGGGGAGAAGAACCCTTTCTATGTATTTAATAACCACTCATTGTTTTTCTGTCGCTGAAATTAGACCACACTCCTTAACTCCGTACAGGTAATGGGAGTAAAGTGGTCAGCCATTAATAGGATTGATTAATTAAACCAAAGGCAATAATGCGGGATTGGGTTTAAAACTGTTATTAGTAATGTTAGGCTCTTTAATTCTTTCACTTAAATGAGCATCTTTTTTGTAATGTGGTGACTCTAACAACATGTACGCTTTTAATTGAATTGGTTGTATTAGTACTTGCAAAATTAGCTTGCTAGAAGAGTAATCACCAAGATTTCTAACAAAAGGCAGAATAGTTGAGTGGATGCTATTTTATAGGTATACATCACGTGCAGTGGGGTCCAAAGTGTTTGAAATCAGTGCTTAGTAGTTATATTATCCAATTTACTATTGATATTTATACAATCCAAACTTTCTAAAAAAATAATAACACCAAGATTTAAAATGAATGACATAGAAGCATTAAGGAATAATAATTCAATAATTTGTAAGAATATACTGAGCACATACTAGATGCCAGGATGAAGAGATCTCTTGCAGTTACAAAGATAAATATTCTTTTCTCCAAGAAAGTCATAGTTTTGTGGAGTAATAACATTTTTAATAGAGGTAAGCACATTATGTTACTTGGAACATTCACTGAGCATTTACTGTGTACTAGACTTTTGTTTTGCATGTATTATATCTCTAATACATAGATTAAATGATATGTCTATAATTACTTAGGAATTATTAAAATGTAACTGTTTATGTAAAAATAATTGTGAAAAGTGTTTGGGTGTTATATAAAAGTACAATCGGTTTATAGCGTGAGGTCCAAGGGTATGCAGGAATTATAGCCAAGGAAGAAAGTGACGTGTGGGTTGGATTCTGGGTGACAGAAAAGAGGCAAAGAGCATCACGGAAGGAACTGTCTGTGCAAAGGCACAATGTATTTTGGTTTTTTAAAGAACTGTGCAAGAAGTACTAATCATTGCTGGATGGTGGTGTGGGAGTGGGGGGGCTTAGATGGAGCAAGGAATAAGCTTGGTAAATTAGTCTGGAAACAGATTGTGAAAATGTCCTTCTTAGGAATATAAAGTTAATCTTGTAGGCAAGAGTCCCTGAGGATTTGTTTGTTTGTTTGTTCGCTCATTTTTTGTTTTGTACTGTTTTTAAGTAGAGTACAAGTGCTATATAAGACAATGGACTAAGAAGGCGTAGAATCCCATCCTGATGTACTAATTGTATACATGCTGGGAGACGAGACAGCGCGCGAGTAGAAGTTCAGAGTACAGATTTGGACACTAACCCAGGAACGAGTGGTGCTGCCCATGCTCAAATCCAAGTCACTGAGGTGAAGGAGCTGCAGCAAACCGGAGAGCGACCTGGGTCTTCAAGGGAGGGTGTCTCATGAGGCAGCAGGGACCTGACAGCACTGATCAGGGAAGTTCTTGGTTTCAGGTAGGATGGGAACTACGTCAGGAGAGAATCTGAAGCAGGACTTCTTGGGATTGTCAGCAAGTAGGTGGGGGTCAAAGCTAAGAAAGTGAAGCATGTCATCTAGAAACAAGAGCTTGGGAGAAACACAAATGGGCCACAGGCCAACCACCATTTTCCTGGATTCTTAAATATATGCATATTTTAATGATCTCTCATTTCCACAGAAATGAATATTGTGATAAAGGGTTTCAAATAAGTCTCTGGATTTCTGACTTCATTCACTACCTCCACCATGCTTAGCACTCATCCACCATCTAGTTCTTTGGGCAGGAGCAGCGTCTGCTCGAAACAGTGTAGCTCGGGGAAATACTGCCTAAAATTTGGAATAGGATAGAGTTTTGTTTGTTTGTTTTTGTGGGTTTTTTGGTTGTTTGTTTAATTTGTTTTTGTTTTGTTTTGTTTTGTTTTGTTGAGAGAGAGAGAGGGAGAGAGAGCGTGAGCAACGGCAGTGAGGAGGCAGAGGGAGAGGGAGAGCGACAGTTGCAAGCAGATTCTGCCCTAAGTGTGCAGCCATCGTGGAGCTTCAGGACCCCAAGATCACAACTTGTGCTCAGATCAAGAGTTGGCTGCTTAACAGACTGAGCCACCCAGGCGCCCCTTAGGACAGACTTTTTAGATTACTGACTTTGTTAATGAACAGCTGAGTGAAAATATGCTTAAGTTTTCAGAGACAATAATAACAATAAAAATAACAATAGTAAAAATATTATTTCCCTTATTAATGGGATGACTGATAAATGTAAAGAGGTAGGTTGGCACATGATAGATTTGTAGACTTGTTTTACAAACAATAATGGAATAACTACTATATGTTAAATCAGGGTTATTATTATGAGCAAGTCACCATTTTTACCCATAAGAAACATAACAATCTCCATTATAAGCTGCCCTACAAAACATAAAGGAAGTCATATCTGTGTTACTCATTAAAATTTGAGAACTACTCTCTTCGAGGTACTGACAACTTCAAAAGAGTGGTGCTTATTACTCGGAGCATTACAGAGAAGAGAAAACATCTTCCATTAGGTCTCCAAGTCAACCTTCTGGGGCTATCACATCTTTTTAAATAAAAGTAAAAAATTCCTTAAATGCTTAAGGTAAAGAATTGATTGTCCAAACTCCCCAATCTCCCTTGAACACCCTAACAATTTGGTGGCCCAAATTCATAATGTATGACTACATCCATAATCTATCACTTTTATTTTTTTTTAATATTTTATTTATTTATTTGACAGCTAGAGACCACAAGTAGGCAGAGAGGCAGGCAGAGAGAGAGGAGGAAGCAGGCCCCATGCAGAGCAAAGAGCCCGAGGCGGGGCTCGATCCCAGGACCCTGGGATCATGACCTGAGCCGAAGGCAGAGGCCTTAACCCACTGAGCCACCCAGGCACCCCTAATCTATCACTTTTAAAATGCAGGTTGATTCAATTCACAATAAGCAGATAAAAATATGCTGCAATGCATAATACTGTAGAATGTACATCTGTTGTACAGAAATGGGAAAAACACAAGAGTAAGATATTTACTTTAAATCTTACAGCTGTGTTTCAATCAGCTACAAAATTTTAACGTGGGATAGTTCTGTATCTACAAATAAAGTAGGTTATGAGAGCAGATAATTATTGGGATTTATTTCACAGATGAAGAGACTGACACTGTTGACTGTTGTTAGTGAGTGCTGCCCAATCTTGGATACTCCCTACACTTGGAGTGCTTTCTGGTGTCAGAGGAAATACTGGCTAAGTGCTACTCCCTGCTTGATTGGTGAGCAAACCATGTTCTCGTGTTTACCTCATTATATAACTGTTAAGATTGCCACAGAAAAATGGAAGTTTCCCATAGAAAACAATGTGATTGTTATCAATTCACATCTTGATTGCCTATTCAAATTCAGTGTATAATACAGCAATTTTTTCCAGCTTCTACATTCAAATTTATACGTCTTTAGTAATTGTAGTCCCTGGAACTTATTTAGTATAAAGTGCTAAGCAAACCTGAATGAGTTCTAGAGGAAATCATTGCTTTTTCTTCCTCCTTATTTACAACTCTCAAATCTCCAGAGGAGAAAAACACTGTTTTCATGATAAAATTATAAAACTGCTATGTGGAAACAGGTTAGTGAAGAGGAAATGTGAGTCTGCTATTTGTACAATGCCCATTCTGTTGAGGCAAAAGTATTTTAAGTTCTAAATTATTCATACTGTTATTCACAATGATCAAACATCTCAAGCAATTACTTCATTCATTTTATTTAAGCTTTCTGAATATGCTTTCCAGTGTATTTTAAGATCATGTAAACATAACAAATGCCCATTTTACTGGGGTGCTACTATATGACATGGATTTAAAAGAGGACTATATGCAGGTCATTATATTTTTGTGCTATAGGAAGAGCAATGATTCATACGTGTCATCTATGTTTTCCTAGGTTTTATCATGCATGGTATTTCTACCTATATATTTTTCCACCCATATTTTTAAAACAAAGTTAATTAATGATCTATACCACATTTATAGCTGAAAAATAGATTTCAGGATGCTTTGGAAAGATTATAAAACTAGGACTGTTAGCCCTTAAAATTTACCTTTTGTCTGATTCTCTTTTCCATTGCTGCCACTATTTTTAAAGACTACTAGCGGCTCTTTGGTAGTGAAATTCGAAAGTAAATATTACTACTAATTACAAAATATCATGCTTTAATTTACATATTTACAAATATAATTACATAACAATTTCAAGACTGCTATAAGCAGATTTTCTTCTTCTAAAGGAGGCCAAAAAAGAATCCAAACTGAGCAAGGAAGGATAATATAGGTCTCTAGGAACACTGACTACAGTGTGGTTATACTCCTTGTGGTTGTCCAGCTGCCATAAAATAGAGTGGGAAATAAGTGCTAATGTGGGAAGCCATAAAGAAAATAGTCTTGGAGGATCAGAAATTAGAACTCAGAAATTTGTCATATTTTTTAAGGTTTAAAAAAAAAAAAATTTAGCAACCTCTACACCCATGTGGGGCTCTAATTTACAACCCCAAGATCAAGAGTCACATGCTCTACTGACTGAGCTAGACGGGCACCCCTCAGGAGTTTATCATTTCATTAGAATAACACATGCCCTTTCTATGCTGGAGTGTGTAACAGCTTTCCCCCTCTTTCATCAAATTATACCTTAGTGAAAGGTAATGTCTTCTTGTACAGTGTTGTAGTAGTTCTGCTTAAATACTCAATCCAAAAGGACTGGCCAACATTTCTCATTTGTTCAGTTATTTTGAGAAGGTATTTAGTTTTAAAATATTCTCGAATAATAGTATTTTGGCCATCTTGGCAAAATCAGACTTCCAAAAAGTGATGCAAATTCTAAGCGCCAGTGACATTTTGTTTCCATTTTTGTTTGGAGGCCTTATAGATCATTTTCCAATACCCAATTTTGTTTGGTATTTTTAAAAGTGTTAAAACTAAGTTTCCAAAGCAATCATACATGTGAAAAGAAATGTACCCAATTGATGTCATATTCTATCTGAATCAGATGATTGCAAGTCTTTTTCTTTCAGGTAATTATCAGAAAAACAACTTTGGAAGGAGATTCTAATTTTACTGATAGTTATACCTTAAAAGCAAATTCTTCAGATTGATTCATCATAGCTGTCTTTAACATGTGTGGGTGTAGGCCAGAATCAAAAGCTGCCATCAGTTTTTTTTGTTTTGTTTTTTTAACCTGCATGAATTTGACTTAGGGAACATTTTTACAGTATCTCATTTCCATCACTTAGTCATCTTAATAGCAATATAATATGAGTCTGCCCAAAGGCCATTTTCTACCATCTGGATACCTATGGGTTACTACGACCTTTTCAATCATTCACACTCAACTTACTCAAAAGTGGGGAGACAAATCCAGATACAGGGAAGAGTTAAGCAACTTGGAACGTATCACAGGGAGAGATAAAACTGCTTACTCAAAATGGATTAATTTAGCAGGACTCCTTGATGTTATTAAGTCCTTGAACATTATCATGAAATATGACGAAACTGTACTGTAGATGCAAGCTTGATGATAAGCAGAAAACTAAGAAGCTAAAAGGATATAACTATCCTTTAACAAATGTTGGCACAGAGGAAAGTTACTCTAAATATATTTACTATAAATATATAATATCTTCAAAATTGCTGGATGAAGCTTGTTTGTATTCACTTTTTGCATGAACTTAAACATGTCCTCCCTCTGGATTTACTGGGTTTTCTCATCCAGAAAATAAAAGATCAGGATTATTCGATTACTTAATCCTCTTGTTCCCAAACCCATCCCATGGCTTGCCATGTCTATTTGTACAGACAGTTAAAACAGAAGTGTTGAGAAATGGCTAACCTTTTAGAACTGGCAGTTCTCACAGAAAATGCTCAAGGAGACTAACTTGCACCATTGTGTGCCAATGGTAGACTTTGTAAATAAATTGGCAGGTGACAACGGACTCCATGAATCCTCCAAAGAAGGATGGGTAGTGACTATAAATTTAATGAGAATATACACAGAAAAGGAAAGAGAATCATAACTAAAGCAAGTAAAGGGGGAGCTAACTCAAGCAAATTAGTTTATGAGTTGTCTGGAGGAAGCTAAGAACCAGACTTCAGTAGAGTTTTATTTCATTTCAATGTCCAAACCTAGCAACATATTCTGTACTAAAGGAAAGATCATTAAAATTAACACATGCAATGTTTCCACTCAGGCGAGTAGAAATAATTTGTTTTTGTTTCAAACGAACATCTCTTTTGTATATTTGAAGTAAACATTCCCAATTTTACATAATAATAGGAATCACCAAAGAGTTCGATCATACTACACACAATAAAATATTTTCTATACATCTGTCTAATGGGCAAAAATGAATTTTAATAAAAGTAGGAAAAAGTTGTGCCTAAAATACCACTCATATGAATCTTCAGTGAAAATCACTATAAGAAAATATGGTCTGGGGGCACCTGGGTGGCTCAGTGGGTTAAAGCCTCTGCCTTCGGCTCAGGTCATGGTCTCAGGGTCCTGGGATCAAGCCCTGCATGGGGCTCTCTGCTCAGCGGGGAGCCTGCTTCCCTTCTTCTCTCTCTGCCTGCCTCTCTGCCTACTTGTGATCTCTGTCTGTCAAATAAATACATAAAATCTTAAAAAAAAAAAGAAAATATGGTCTGATTCCTTTGTATATTGTCATATAAGAAAGGGTAAAGAAAATTGATTATGAGTGTGTGATCATGAATCTGTAAACCTCTGATGGTCAAATACTTGCTGAAACCTTCAAGCAACTGAAACTTTTATAAAAGTTTGGAAGTTTATAAAAGCTAAAAGAATAATATTACCAAAAGAGAAAAAAAATCTGAATATTGGACTTAAAATTTTTATTTGAAATTTTAAGTATATATATATATATATACTTAATATATATAATACATATATATATTTATCTAAAATCAAAGAAGTTATTTTTAGAAGCTTTATATGTTTGCTACTTTTGGTAATCATTTTAAATATTATAATTTTGTACTTTTGAGAGAACATTGCAGACTAAGCAATTCTTGCATCATAAAGTACACACTGGTCACTATCTCCCCTCTAGAACATAGAGAAACATGTCCAATAAGTACCATTTAATTGAAGAGGCAGATTCTCTTCTCTACAAATCGTGCAACCCTGTGTAGCTTCTACTTACTGAAATTTACCTTTGACTTTAAAAGGTCAGTTTCCTTAGCAGAAAATGCCAGAATTTATTGTCTTAGAAACTGAAAGAACTATTACTATTTTTTTTAATGGGAAAGTGCAATCAGAATTCCAAATTGCATGATAGAAACTTGGAATTCAAGAATTCTCTCAGATTTACTTGGGCAGAGACTCAAAAGATATAGAAATGGATAGAATATTTAGTAAACTCATAGGCATATCATACTTCTTCTTTTCTTATTTCCTAAAACTTTAGTATTTCATTAAAAGAATTTAGGTAGACCTTGAGGATTGGGCTTGAGGAACAGACCTCTAAAGAGAGGGCATGAGACACTAAATGTAGTCTGAGAGTTATCATCCCTGGAACTTGGCAGAAGTAAATGGATTTTGAATGAAAAGTGCATATAAAGTTTACTTATCCTTCTTTTCCCCTTTGCCATTGCCAGTGTCACCTCTGTCGATTCTCTCCTTGACTAGCAATAAGACAGGCAGAAAGGGAGATGATAGGTGTGAAGCAGCAAAAGGATGACTCCGTGGGGATCAGGCAAAGAGAAGAGGTAAATGCAAGTGCAGGGGCAACTGGAGAAAGGGAGATTATATATGTATCCAAGCAGGGAGTTCTTCAGAGGTCATTCCTGCACAACACATTGTGTTGGAGACTGTCAGAATAGGTATGAATACTTAATATTTTATCACCTAGAAAATTATAGTCATAGAGTATATTATCTGAGGTTTTATAATACTATAAAAGAAATTACACACACTGTTCTGCAAAAGCGGAGCAAATCCCCCTGAGTGAAATCGTTTGGCTCAACGATGCTAAATCTTCAATATTATTCACATTCTGCATAATATATTAAGATTGAATGACAGAGGGGCATCTGGGTGGCTCGGTCAGTTAAGCATGTGACTATTGATTTCGGTTCAGGTCATGATCTCAGGTTTATGATATCAAAACCTGCATTGAGCTCTACACTGGGCGTGGAGCCTGTCTGAGATTTTTCTCTCCCTCTCCCTCTATCCCTCCATCTAAAAAAAAAAAAAGATTGAATAAGACAATTTAGTGCAACTTACTCATTTTAAAATTAATGAAATTTGAGGGCCAGTAAGTTAAAACAAACAAACAAACAAAAAAAAAAACCATTTACTCGAGGCCAAAGATAGAGCAAGAATGCATGACTGCTCACCCCATCTTTATTTTTAGAAACAAAATTTAACCACAGGGAATTTCAGGGAATAATATTTTGAATATTTACCTACAGAGAACTTAAGAAAATAACAATCTTATCATACTGATGATATAGGTTATATCATAGGTGATATAGGTACAGCATAGGTTATATATTAATAATGTTAAAGTGAACATTTCCAATTTCCCAATTTCATTTTATGGCTTCTAGTTGTTTGGTGTGTATTCTTTCCAATTTGTGGTATTAGATTTTTAATCTTCCCCTATTCTATCATCTGTCTATGCACTCATAAACAAAAAGTGATGTATACTCTGCTAATCTTGTGGCAACTTGTTTCCAGTCAGTATTGTTTTTAAATATCTATCTATATGGGCACATATAATTATAGTATGCACATATATTTTATTATATTTATTCTTTGCTTTTATTTTTTGTTCTGTTATTATTGCTTTCCACCCTCCCCATTTTTTGCCTTCTAATAGATTGATCACGTTTCTATTTCCTCTGTAGTAATCTGAAAACTAGATGTTCTATTATACACTTTAAATATGCAAAATGACTTCAAAATATTCCAATACAATGTAACATTCGTCAAAACCAGTAGCCCACCCCACAGGCACTCCTCTATAGTCCTCCTTCCTCATGAAAATATTTGTACTTTAGGGACGCCTGGGTGGCTCAGTTGGTTAAGGAGCTGCCTTCGGCTCAGGTCATGACCCACGTCCTGGATCGAGTCCCACATCGGGCTCCTTGCTCAGCAGGGAGCCTGCTTCTCCCTCTGCCTCTGCCTGCCACTCTGTCTGCCTGTGCTCACTCTCTCTCTCTCTTTCTCTGACAAATAAAATAAATAAAATCTTTTAAAAAAATGTTGGTACTTTAGCATGAACTGCCACCTCATTTTCAGTTTTCGTTTTTGGGTTAGCCTATATTTTGGTCTATGTTATTTTAACCATCCTTATTCCCCCACATATTGTTCTTATTACCTTTTCAAGTCAATAATTATCTAGATTTGAGCATTACACTTTCTCGATATTGGACTCATCTTTGTGTCTTACATTCCATTATTTTCTTTTATATCAGTTTCCCTTTGGGCTGAAGTATATCTTTTGTAGTTCTTTCAGGGAAGGTCTGCAGCTGGTAAACTTGTTGTTTATATGTCTGAAAAATATCATTATTGTCTTCTGAGTTGAATGACAATTTAGCCTCTAATTGAACTGAAACTTGATCATAATTATTTTCTGTCAGTGGTTGGAAAATACTATTCTTTTATGCTCTGTATCTAGTTTTGGTGATGAAGTTTCCCCCAAAATTTTACTTTTTAGAAATTTTTATTTGATACATTATAGATGACAAATATGCCTAACATCATTTCCAGGACTTTTGCTTATGTTTTTCAGAATTAATTTCATTTTCAGTTTTGAAGAATTCTCAGAAAATATGTTTCAAACAGTGTATCTGATCCATTTTCTTGATCTACTCTGAACTTCGACTAAACATGGTAGGAACGTCTTATTCCTTCCTGCATGATTTTTTCTTCATCTCATGATGCTGCCTTCTGAGTAATTACCTTAAATCCACCTTTATGTACACTCAGATTCTTTTCAGTTGTATTTGGTCCACTCTTTTTACCCATCCCATTGAGTTTTTCTTTTTAATTTTAATCTGTTTATTTTATTGTCTAGAATTTATATCTGGGTCTTTTGCAAAGCATTCTCTCTTTTTAATTAATCAATCTATTTGTAAGAGAGAGAGGGAGAGAGCACAAACAGTGGGAGCGGCAGGCAGAGGGAGAAGCAGCGTCTCCGCTGAGCAAGGAGCCCAATGCTGGTCTCCATCCCAGGACCCTGGGATCATGACGTGAAAAGACAGATGCTCAACCAACTGAGCCACCCAGGTATCCCACATCCTCTCTATTTTATCATGTCTTCTCTTGCTCTATGAATCATATTTCTTATTTTGTTCATTGACTATTTGAAAGTTCTTAAGGAATCTTTCAGATTCCTTTTATCAATGGCTCCTTAGCTATTATTATTCTGACTGCTGCGTGATGTCATTGAACATATTTCACATGTTTTGAAATGTTTTATTATTGACTTATTTGGGGATCTCATTTGCCCTATGTTTCTTGAAGCTACTGGGTAGTTTCATTATTTTTTTCTTTGAGAATTCCTGCTGTATATGTGTAAGGCAAGAGTTGAGATCACACACCTATTTCTATTATAAGGCTAGAAATCACAGGTTTTCCATTTGAATTTGGACTTAACAGCCTCAGCCAATAGACTGAGGTTTTCTACTGAGACTTCCTTTGCTTGGTAAGTATATTTATAAAGGAAGCTCTGGTTCAGTAACTTTTAGATCCATAAGGCCTACTGCCTTTATTCTGACCTCTGAACAGAATTAAACTCCATCCTTTAAGTCTTCTATAACCACAGCTTAATCCCCATGAGCTACAAGGACATACTCCTAGGTAGTCCTGAAAATCTCTTAACTTCTGGCACCTGAATATTCCTTTCTTTCTTTCTTTCTTTCTTTTTTTTTACTTTTAATTTTAATTACCCCCTAATTTTTCAATCCACTGTTTGCATATGAGTAGGGTAGTAGATGTTTTTCATGTCAGCTAATTTCATCATCTTGGCCAGAAACTCTCAGTGCACATTCTATGACTCCAAACTAACTATTCAAATCACTAATACATTATTGCATATTTTCTATGTTTAGAAATATTTTCCATTTTCTATTAGACATATTTTCTATGTCTGCACAAAAATGAATGCAAGTTTTATTTTTCTCTTCAAAAAGTTTATAATCTAATGCTGAATTAAATAAGATAAATTATTTACATTTTAACAAAATTAAAAGATAAAAATGCACTGACATAAGATCAATGTTCATTAAAGAGGGCCTGCATCACTTTGAATAAATGACATGTAAAGGTTTCATGGAGGAGTTAAATTTCAACTTGCTATAAAAACAGATAAATCCAGAAGACGTAAATAAAATAAAAACACAACTTAGCAAATTTGGGGGATATGGCAAAGCAGTGCTT
>ML111220.1:23995-77194 GCA_003697995.1 Taxidea taxus jeffersonii | reverse complement strand
CCCCTGCTGGGCGGGCAGGAGCTCAGCTGCCTTTGTGAGGCTTGCTATGGATGTCGACCACCTCATGGTCCTAGCTGCCCACAGGGCTTCATCTAGGGTCACTGTTATTGTAGAGAGGCATTGATTGCTGCTAGAACCTGGATAGTTTAAGCAATTCAAGACAAAGATAGAGTCTGGTGGAGAGATTCAAGTTATGTTCACTAAATTTGCTAAAATTAGTATTTTATAGTCATGGGACATTAGGAAGAAGAAAGAATCAATAATGACATGTGATTTATGGCTGTTATGGAACCAGGAAGCTTACATAGTTCTTGTTTTCGTTGATTGTCTTGGACTTCACAGGAAAACAATGATAACTGGGTCTGCTTCTCTTCAGTATTTATAGACTTACAAGTCTGATGGGGGCTGAATCATGAGAGACTTTTCTTGGTCCCGAGGAATAAGAAAAATCCAGCTGAGATCTGGGTTGTAACAGCAAGCCCCATCTGACTCCAGTGCTTTCAGTGAGTGGGCATTAGTGAGAATTAGAACAATAGTTGAGTGCTATCCAGATAGAGCCAGAGCTCAATGATTCACTTCCTCTGAGGTCACTTGAAGGAGGTAGAATTAGGGAGATAGGTCATCTCCAGCAAGGATCATTCTGATTAGGAAGAATAACTCATCAAACCAACTCTGAGGAGATTGCAGTTCCTATATTGGAGGGGGTCATGGAGAGGACACAACTACAAGTTGACCTCAGAGCAAGATCCCAGGCAATCAGAGGCTCCTTGCCCCCTTTCTTATCCTTACAATGTGCTTTCTGCCCACAGTTCCCACAATAACAGCCAGTTTCAAGGACATGGCTTTGAAAGAGTAAGGTGTTGTTGAGACTATCTGGGGTGGCATATGTAACAAAACCCAGGTAAGGCCCTATGAAAACTTTAGGACTCTGGTGGGTGGGTGCAGACATCTACTCATTGTACAGCTGCTGAAAATTAGCCTTGAATGTAAGTTCCCATGCTTACTAAACCTGCCACCTACCAACATAGAGTGGCCTGCTTCTCTTTTTAGGTCTTTTTCCATGTACAGGAGCCAATTTGCAAGCCAAGACTGTATCTTGTCTATTTTCAATACCCCTGGTTCATCCACTCTCTAAGGGATTACACAAAGAGAAGACACATTCATGGGAATTTGGAAGTGAATTTAATGAAGGTAGTATTTACCAAGGTATAGGTAGGCTTAAGGGGACCCATGAAGGATGGTGAAACACCCTGAAACTAGTAAAAGCTTTACACTTCTAGGAAGGACATGGAAAAAAGGAATGAGAGCTACCAGAGTCAAGTGAAGGCTAGAGCCAAGGGCTGACCAGAGGGTTGCCTACAGGAGAGCTAGTTATAATGGGAATAGGCACAACCAGATCCATGGTGCCAGGGCAGAGGCAGAGTCTGAGAACACATATCCTGACCTCCTCCCCCATCCTCTAATCTTCTGCTGGTGCCTTAGATGGGCTGGATCCAATGGGAAAGCAGAGGTGCAGGTACCTGAGTGAGGCACGTGAGTGCGTATATGGGCATGTAACTCAGTCAAGCTGCCACATAAAATTAACCATCACACACTTGTAGGACTTTATCCCTTAGAATAAATTTTTCATAGTGCAATTTTGATGTGCAAGAAAATTGAATTTTTAACTTTGATAAATAGTGCGAGATGACTGGCCAGAAAATAAAAATGCCTTTTCCTCCATGGTCTCACCAGCACTGGGGATTTTTATTTAAAATTCTTAAATTTTTTATTTTTTTTTTACCTTTTTAGAGATTATTTATTTTTGTGTAAGAGAGAGAGCACAAGCAGGGGGAGGCGAAGAGGGAGAAGTAGGATCCCCACTGAGCAGGGAGCCCGATGTGTGGCTGGATCCACCTGAGCCAAAGGCAGGCACTTAACTGGCTGAGCCACCCAGTCGCCCCTATTTAAAATTTATAAGTCTTGGTCAACCTGGTGGGTGAGAATTAGTATCTTACTATTTTGTTGGCATTGTTCTGGTCTCAAATAATGTTGAGCTTCTTATCTTACATGTGTTTTGTTTCTTTATGCCATGTCTGTGTGTGTAGATACATACATTTATATACATAAAAAGGACTTCTTTAAAAAAAGTTATTATTTATTTAGAGAGTGGGAGGAGGGGCAGAGAGAGAGAATCCCAAACAGGCTCAGTGCTCAGCACAGCGGAACCCGATGTGGGGCCAGATCGAAGAACCCTGATATCATGACCTGAGCTGAAATCAAGAGTCAGATGCTCAACCAACTGAGGCACCAAGGCACCCCCAAGGACTTCTACTTTTATTCTCAATGTATTGTTGGAATATTTTAGTTTTTAAAACAATGTATTTGTTAGTGTAGTTAAAAGAAATTGAAGAAGAAAAAAGCCCTGGAGGAAAACACATAACAGTTTAGTAGTGGTTAATTTATAAGAAATGAGATTGTGGGAGGCTACAGTATATATTTAAGTTTAATATTTTAAAATAATAATCCTGTGTTACATTTGTTATGATTCAAAAACTATAACAAAAATGTATTAGTAAGTTTTTTTTTCTCATCTTAGGCAATAGGTAGCCTCTCCTGAATTCTATTATTTCTTACATTTTGGGAACACTTTCAGTGTCTCAGTGATAATTAACATGCTGTTACTTTTTGTCTCCCTTAGCATAGTTAATTATATTAACAGTTTTTATTCACATTTGACTTCTTGAAATAAACCTCACCTGATCATGGTGTTGATTGTTTAACACACTGTTGAATTAAAATATCTCGTATTGGACTTAGAACTTTGGCTCTGTACTCATAAGAGATTTACATAAAGTTTCTTTTTGTGTGTGTGTGTGTCTGGTAAAATCATCAAGGTTATGTTACCTTCAAAGAATAAATTTGGAAATCATGTAAATAAAACTTCCACACCTCCCACACTTGTTATTTTTAATAGTGGGATAGGTTTATGCACAGGTCAAAGGTCAAGTTCTATGTTCTTATATTCTATATTCTTGTTAGATTCTCGGTACCTATTGAACAGTCTCTTATATGTAATATTGTCTTTCAATTTTAACTCTTTTCTTGATTAGATTTTTCTAGAGGCATTCCTATTTACTGAATTTTTAAATAAAAGAACCAACTTTGGGCGCCTGGGTGGCTCAGTGGGTTAAGCCTCTGCCTTCAGCTCAGGTCACGATCTCAGGGTCCTGGGATAGAGTCCCACATCAGGCTCTCTGCTCAGCAGGGAGCCTACTTCTCCTTCTCTCTCTCTCTCTCTGTCTCTCTGCCTTCCTCTCTGCCTACTTGTAATCTCTGTCAAATAAACAAGTAAAATCTTTAAAAAAAGAACCAACTTTATGGGGTGCTTGGGTGGCTCAGTGGGTTAAGCCTCTGCCTTTGGCTCAGGTCATGATCTTGGGGTCCTGGGATTGAGCCCTGCATCGGGCTCTCTGCTCAGCAGGGAGCCTGCTTCTGCCTCTCTCTTTCTGACTGCCTCTCTACCTACTTGTGATCTCTGTCTGTCAAATAAATAAGTAAAAAATAAAATCTTAAAAAAAACTTTTTTGTATATTATTTTCCTGTTTGCAAACCATAGTTGACCCTTGAACAATATAGGGGTTAGGATTTCCAACCCTTCACACAGTTGAAAGTCTCCATGTAACTTAGACTCCCTCAAAACTGAACCACTGATAGCCTACTGTTACCCAGAAGCCTTACTGATAACATGGCCAACTAATACATATTTTGTATGCTACATGTATTATGCATGGTAATCTTACAATAAAGTAGTCTAGAGAAAAGAGAATGTTAGGAAAATCATAAAGAAGAAAAAATAGGGACACCTGGGTGGCTCAGGTGATGAAGTATCTGACTCTTGATCTCAGCTCAGGTCATGATCTCAGGGTCCTGAGATCAAGCCCCATGTCAGGCTGAGTGTTGGGTGTGGAGCCTGATTCAGATTCTTTTTTTCCCCCTCCTTCTGCCCCTGTCCCTCCTCATGCTCTCTTTCTTTCTCCCCTCTCAAAAAAAAAAAAAAAAAAAAAAAGAGAGAAAATACATTTATGATACAACACTGTAGTTGTTTTCTTCTTTGACCATAACTCTTACCTTTTATATATTTTATTCCTTTTTAATGTTTTGAGTTGAATGTGCAGTTAATTTTTTTATTTTCTAGGTTTGATAATAATAGTTGTAGTAATAATAGTTTTAATAATCATGCAGAGTTTTTAAGTACAACTCTGATCTGAGGGAGCCCTTATTTCCTTACTTGTTTCTGTGATTCAACCTTGACTTCATCTTGGTACAGGAGGCAGGACTAGAGTGTAAGTTTGAGATACAACTTGTTTGACTTTTATGTTTATGATAGATTTATTTATTTATTTATTTATTTATTTTATTTGACAGAGAGAGACAGCAAGAGAAGGAACACAAGCAGGGGGAGTGGGAGAGGTTCAAGCAGGCTTCCTGCTAAGCAGAGAGTCCAGTGCAGGGCTTGATCCCACAACATTGGGATCATGACCTGAGGGGAAGGCAGACACTTAACAACTGAGCCACCCAGGCGCCCCTATGGTAGAATTATTTAAATGTTGCTTTTTCTCTGTTTTCCATATTGAGATCCTATTTTCTATTTTATTTATTTTAGATTCTATTTTATTTTCTTGATATTGTACTGAATCTCTGAGATGAGATACATTAAAAATCCTATCATTCTTTGACATGATACTATACATGGAAAATCCTAAAGACTCCACCAAAAATTATTAGAAGTAATAAATGAATTCACTAAAGTTGCAGGATGTCAAGTTAATAGCCAGAAGTTGGTAGTGTTTCTATACACTAATAACAAAGCAACAGAAATAAGTTAAGAAAACATTACCATTTACAATTGCAGCAAAGAGATAAAAATGCCTAGGAATAAATCTAACCAGAGAGGTGAAAGACCTATACTTCGAAAACTATAAAACACTGATGAAAGAAACTGAAGAGAACACAAAGAAATGGAAATACATTCCATGCTCATGGCTTGGAAGAATTAATGTTGCTAAAATGCCCATATTACCCAAAGCAATTTACATATTCAATGCAATCCCTACCAAAATACCAACTGCATTTCTCACAAAACTAGAACAAATAATACTAAAATTTGTGTAGAGTCACAAAAGACCCCAAGTAGCCAAAGCAATCTTGAAAAAGGAAAACAAAGATGGAGGCTTCACAATCCCAGATTTCAAGATAAACTTCAAAGCTTAGTAATCAAAACAGTATGGTAGTGGCATAACAACAGACACAGATCAATGGAATGGAATAGAGAGTCCAGAGGTAAACCTATGATTGTATGATCAATTAATCTGTGATGAAAGAGGTAAGAATATACACTGAGGAAAAGACAGTCTCTTCAATAAATGCTACTGGGAAAACTGGATGCTACATGCAGAAGAACAGAACTGGACCACTTTCTAACATTATACACAAAAATAAATCAAAATAGATTAGAGACCTAAATGTGAGACCTGAAACCATAAATACATCCTAAAAGATCGCACAGGCAGTAACTTCTTTGACATTGGCTATAGAAACATTTTTATAGCTATGTCCACTAAGGCAAGGGAAACAAAAGCAAAAATAATCTATTGGGACTAACTATATTAAAGTAAAAAACTTCTGTGTAGTGAAGGAAACCATTAACAAAACAAAAAGGCAACCTAGTGAATGGGGGATATTTGCATATTTGCA
Source organism: Taxidea taxus jeffersonii (assembly GCA_003697995.1). Taxonomy (NCBI): domain Eukaryota; kingdom Metazoa; phylum Chordata; class Mammalia; order Carnivora; family Mustelidae; genus Taxidea; species Taxidea taxus. The sequence goes on along the minus strand of ML111220.1, from coordinate 71,458 downwards.
AATGATGTATCTGATAAGGAGTTAATATCCAAAATATATAAAGAATTTATATAACTCAACACCAAAAAATCAAACAATCCAGTTAATGGACAGAGGACCAAAAATGGACAGAGGACCTGAACAGACTTTTCTCCAAAGAAGACGTACAGATGGCTAACAGACACATGAAAAGATGCATAACATCACTTGGCATCAGGGAGATGCAAACAAAACCATAATGAGATATCACCTCACACCTGTCAGAATGGCTAAAATCAAAAACACAAGAAACCAAGTGTTGGAAAAGATGTGGAGAAAAAGGAACCCTCGTGCACTGTTGGTGGGAATGCAAACTGGTGCAGCCATTGTGGAAAACAGTACGGAGTTTCCTCAAAATATTAAAAATAGAAATATCATATGATCCAGTAATTCCACTATTAGGTATTTACCCAAAGAAAACAAAAACACTAGTTCAAAAGATAAGTGCACTCCTATGTTTATTGCAGCATTATTTACAATAGCCAAGATATGGAAACAACCTGTATCCATCCACAGATGAATGGATAAGGAAGATATGGTGTACACACACACACACACACACATACAGTGGACTGCTATGCCATAAAAGGCTGAGACTATGTCATTTGAGACAACATGGAAGGATCTAGAGGGTATTATGCTGAGTGAAATAAGTCAGACTGAGGAAGACAAATATCATATGATTTCACTCATATGTGGAATCTAAAAAATAACATGAATAAGCAAAAAGGAGGATCAGACCTATAAATACAGAGAACAAGCTGATAGTTTCCAGAGGGGAGGAGTGAGGGGGATGGGCAAAACAGGTGAAGGGGAGGGGGAGATACAGACTTCCAGTTATGGGATGAAGTCACAGGAATAAAAGGCACAGCATAAGGAATATAGTCAGTGACATCATAACAGTGCCGTATGGGGACAGACAGCAGCTACACTCGTGAGCACAGCATCAGGGGTAGAGAGGCTGGCAATGAAGTTAAACCAGTGAGATGGAGAAGGAGTCATGGGGCCTTGTGGCCACCAGTCATTACAAAGATGTAGAAATTATCAATCCAAAGAAGGTCAAAGAGTAGATATCATGGAATATGGGACAGACATATAAAGCAGGTGGAAAAATAGGAAGTTAGTAGCGGAAGGAGGTGGGATGAGTTGTATCAAGTAGCTGAGTCATGCCAGTGGCACTCACATGCCCACATACTGGACACCCCTTTGCTCAGAACTTTCTAGTGGTTTCCCGGCTCACTGAGAATCATTCCCAAGCCTACAAGGCCCTCCATGCCCTGCCCTCCTGCTGGGCCTCCATCTCATTTCCTGTGGTGCTCTTTCTTGCTAACTCCACTTACCCACATCTACCCATCTTGCTGCTCTTCCAGCACACCAGCACACTCCTGCTTCTGGGCCTGCACACATTCTGTTCCCCCCGCTGCTTGGAGCACTCTTTTTCTGGCTACTGTCGTGACTCACTTCGTTCAGAGTTCTCTTCAAAGGCCACCTCTTCAGAGATGGCTTCCCTAAACGCTCACCCTGTTGGAGATAGCAGCTTCCTCTATTCCTCATTCCAAACATGCCCTGCTCACCTGTGGAGAATCCTTTCAGCTCATTGTATCTAATGCTGCACTCAGAGACAGCAATTTAATTTTCTGTTATTTATACACTTTAGGGAGAAAAATGGAAGGAATTACCCAATATTATTTACAGTGCATGTTTCTGGGCTGATGAGATTAGAGATCATTTATATCATTTAAAATATTTCCTGGTATTTCCAAGTATTTTCTAACGGGCACAGGTAACTGTTCCAATATGAAGCAGAACTCTGAGAAATACAGACAAAGGAGTGCGGCGTAACTGAGGCCTGTGTGTGTGGTGAAGACTCAGCTTCTCTGCAGCCCAGCTCACCAAGCAGCTCCTTCTCTGTCACCTTTAGACCCTCTCAGAATAAGTGTGGGTTCCTTTGCACCTTTCCTCTCTGTCTTAATGTTTCCCACAGTCACTTCGATTTCCTTTTTCTTTGATTCTTTTCTTTTTTTAAAAAATTTTCATTATTTATTTAATTTCTTTTCAGTATAACAGAATTCATTGTTTATGCACCACACCCAGTGCTCCCTGCAATATGTGCCCTCCATAAAACCCACCACCTGGCTCCCCCAACCTCCCACCCCCCGCCCCTTCAAAACCCTCAGAATGTTTTTCAGAGTCCATAGTCTCTCATGGTTCAACTCCCCTTCCAATTTCCCTCAACTCCCTTCTCCTCTCCATCTCCCCATGTCCTCTGTGTTATTTGTTATGCTCCACAAATAAGTGAAACCATATGATAATTGACTCTCTCCGCTTGACTTATTTCACTCAGCATAATCTCTTCCAGTCCCGTCCATGTTGATACAGAAGTTGGGTACTCATCCTTTCTGATGGAGGCATAATACTCCATAGTGTACATGGACCACATCTTCCTTATCCATTTGTCCGTTGAAGGGCATATTGGTTCTTCCCACAGTTTGGCGACTGTGGCCATTGCTGCTATGAACATTGGGGTGCAGATGGCCCTTCTTTTCACTACATCTGTATCTTTGGGGTAAATGCCCAGTAGTGCTATTGTTCTTTGATTCTTTTCTCTTATTTTTCCACTTTCACTCTGGTCCTTTCTTTACCTGCCATCTCCCTCCCTTCACTCCATTCTCTGACTGTAAAGAGCCCCAGGTGGAGACACGGCAATAAGCCCCTGCATTAAACTGTTTGATCTTGTGTTCTGTAACCTGCAGGGTTGCGAGGCAAGCGGCCCCCCTTCTGTGTACAGTGGCCACTGACTGGGTGCTTTCCACATGTCAGGCTCTGCCCCAAGTGCTTTATCCATGTTCTCTCACGGAATGCCCAGGACACCTATGCAGCTGGTACTATAGTTGACCCCATGTTATGAAGGTGGAACAGAGAGATTATGTGAGTGGTGGCCCCAAGATTCAAACTCAGGCCACCTGACCCTAGGGCCTTTATCCACTGTGTAACCCAGTCCCTTATTCTAGCCAGGGAGCTGCTGACTCCTGGCCCCAGGGCTGCCTAGGTACTGTAGCCTTCTTCTGCATTAGGGGAAATAATTCTATGTTCTTATTTTGCTGGGCCCCACATTCACTTAATAAAGGAGGCACTTCAAAATATAAAGGCATTTGGAGACTCTAAAAATGTATTTATTATACATAAAAACTCTAAATGCTTTCTGAGGTTACTTAGCCTTTACACTCAGCCTTGTGAAAACATTATTTAGTCAATAAAACCAGTCAACCTCAAGGTTCTCTGATAATTTCAGTGGTTCCCTATGTTTTCTTTAGTGTCTCGTCCCTGTTGTCTCCTAATGAATGCTGTCCTAGTCCTGGAGGATGTGTATGGGAAACACACCTTTCTCCCCGAGTGCAGACGTCTCCTCTCACACACAGAACAGATGGTTCCCTTCTTTGGCTCCCACTGCGCACATGCAATCTTCCACCATAGCACACAGGGTGTATTTCCTCCATTTTTCATTCAAGAGACTCTCGCAGTCTGGGATCCTGTCCAGTTCAGCCTATCCACTCAGCCCCCAGGCATGGGCCTGAGGACATGCAAGAGAGAATACTTTTGGAGGTAGGTATGTTATCCAGAAGGGGCCAACTTGCAAATTAACTATCACCCCTGCACGGAAACTCTCTTTGTCCCAGATTTGATTGGATTCAGGGATCCCAAATCATCCTAACAAAGCTCACAAAAGACTTATGGATATGGTCAAGTGCCACCTTACTCAGTTACAATAAGAGAAATTAGACATCGAAGTTCAAGTGGCCTGGAAAACTTCCCCTCCCTTAAGGCTGGAATCAGGGTGGGGGAATTCTGCTAATGATGTAGCATCAAATGTCAGGAGGTCCTGGTATCTTGAAGCATCCTTTCTCTAATCAGGAGGACCTGAAATTTGGATTGGATCTACAGGGCCCCTCTCCCATGGATGGTTTTTGGATGGTACTGTTCTTGGTTGCTCTGACAACTTTCTTGCTTCCATTGCTGAGACAGTCTTCTGTTAAATGGCAGGTGATTCTGTAGCACAAAGAATCCTGTGCAGTATTCAGTAAGTACTGGGGCCACTGTACATGAATGGAGGGTGAAGTAAACAGCAACACAAATGAGAGAAGTTGAGCATCCAGATGAGATTATGAATCATTTCCTGTCCTCAAGGAGCTTACGGGCCAGTGGGAGCAACAGACGCGTCAACATCCATTTCATCCTAGGTGGTGGGTGCAGTGGAGAAAGCCTGGGCAGGAGGGACAGGGCCGTTTTCTTTTGGCCTGGCCTAACTTTTCATTTTTGCATTATTTCTGCAGGGCTGGTTTAGGCTGTCACTGCCTTTATTAGGAAGAAAGTCACACAAATAAAACCATTTACCAAAAGCAGAAATAACTTTCGACTTGATGTCGAGATTGCAAAGGCGATAAAGACAAGGCAGCATGGTGACCACGACACTCCTGTTTTTCAAGAGGGTGCAAGTATGGGATGCCTGGGTGGCTCAGTGGGTTAAAGCCTCTGTCTTCAGCTCAGGTCATGATCCCAGGACCCTGGGATCGAGCCCCACATTGCGGGAGGGTCTCCACTCAAAAGGGAGTCTGCTTCCTCCCCTCTCTCTGCCTGCCTCTCTGCCTACTTGTGATCTCTGTCAAATAAATAAATAAAATCTTAAAAAAAAAAAGAGGGTGCAAGTGCTGTGACTTTCCTAATAATGTCCTCATAATTTTCTCAATAGCAGGATTAGTACCAAATCCCAGGGGAAAGTTGCAAGAGCCCATTTTCTCAAGTTATTTAAAAGTCAGACTTGACAGACTCCCCCCATTTATACTACAGTACGAACCTGGGGACCGGACCTTCAAGGTATAGTGAGGGCATGTGTGTACGGGGCTGCTGGTGGCAGTGCCTCCGATGCTTTTTGAAAAGTTAATTTAAAATGAGAACTCAGAGACAGTATATCAGGCTTCAAGAGGTTTAGAAAGCTAGACTTGAATGCATCAGAAGGCTGTGTAGTATATCTGACAGTTCAGTTCAACTCAAATTTTAAATCAATATTTTAAAATATGTTTATCATACTGTGCTTGAATTCTGAAAAGTTTTTAAGGTACAGTAACTGGGGACATTATTTTTTTTTTTAATGTTTTAAAGGCTCTTAATTAAAATGTTTCTTTTTCGTTCCTATTTGTTCTTTCTGCAGGGGCTTACAAATTACTTGTTGCCGCTTTACTAAACAAGCAAAGATTTATAAGGTCTTATAGAAAGAAAGTTCTTCTTTTCTTTTATTTTTATTACAGAATTTTAGCAATTGTTCAGGGCTCATATATCATGCCTCAAAATTTGGTTTTCACTACAAAACCAAGAGGTTTAAATGGGATTTAAATTGTCAAAAAAATCGGGTCCACTCTAATGCTTTTTGAATCATGCCAGTAATTTGATCCTGTAGCTTAAGAAGATAGAGGATATGGAAGTGTAAGGAAAAATAGGGCTCAGACGCCTACTCGGAGGCAGTGATTTACCAGAACGACCCACGACAGGAGACCCACCTCTTGCCATAAAGAGCCTAAAGTGAACGTTCTTTGGAAGAGAATATGTAAAGCCTTCAAAAAAGCCTAAGATGTGTTTACTTTTTTAATTTAAATTTTTTTCAGTGTTTCAAAATTCATTGTTTATGCACCACACACCCAGTGCTCCATGCAATATGGGCCCTCCATAATACCCACCACCAGGCTCAGATGTGTTTATTTTTGTCTCCGAGAACACTCTGGACAAAATCAAGCTACAGAGGGAAAGCTGTGCTTTGCGAGGGTAGCAGCTGAGAAGGGCCTCCAGCCAGGCCGGCAGGGCCTCGCTCTGTCTCTCTTGCGTTCCCAGTGCTGGTCTTCCCGCCTGAGAGCAGGGCAGGGAACAGGTCAGTCCCGCTGCTGGGCATGAGAAACAACAGGTCACAGCCCACTTCTGCACTCCCCAGAAGCAGTCTGGGGCCCAAACCCAGCCCCATCTTTCAGCTTTTGTGCTATATTCAGCGGCTGCGTCCATAACATGCCTGCCACATCACTATGTTTCTTATTTTGTTTTTCTTAAAAGGAAAGTGAAAAAATTTAATGAATAAAACTGTAAAACCTCTGAGGAGGGCCTCAGACCTGGAGCCTATGTAAGTAAGAGCAGATGACCAGTCCTCCCCCAAGTTAGAATCTGACCGCCATCACTGGCACACTCTGTGACCCAGGATATGTCCCTGCGCTTCTCTGGGTTCTGCTTTAGTTACACCTGCTGGCGTGAGGATGCGGGCAGGTACAAACCCCTATAGGCAGAGTGCTCAGCGCTGCCGGCAGGGCATGGAGAGCCCACGGACTGGTAAGTGCCGGGATTAAGACCCCTGAGAACGGGCTACCTCTTTGGGGCTGGTATACCTGGTATCCTGAGTAGGCTCCTCTATGCCTTCTTCACAATAATGAAACTAAATACGTCAGTGGCAAGTCCAGACAAGAAGGGCAGAGAATTGTGATTTCCTAGGTGTCAGCGGAACCCTGAAAACTAGACAAGCGAGAACAGGAGGAAGGGACTTCTTTCTTTTTCTTGAGATCTGGAAGTCACGGAAGACCTTTCTGAAAAAGTGGCATTGAAGTCCCACTGCGGAACAAGGAGGATCCCTAGGTGGAGGAAAGGGTGAGGTGACAGATAGCTAGCTGGTGGGTAAAACAGATCTCTCAATTCCCATTTCAGTGTTTTCTTTACTGCCTCAAACTGCCTCTCTCAGTCTCTTCTTGGAATCTCCAGAAAATATCGCTGATAGAGTTCTGACACATGAAACTATAGTAAGGGTCACAAGGAACCATATTCATTCTTTAAAGAAATGTTGGATTACTGCTATGTGCAAGGTTCTGTGTTGCATGTCTAAATACCCAGCATCTTCCTGCTAAACCATGTCCCTTTTGGGCAAAGGGCCTCCCTGTCAGACAGATCGGAAACCCCATTCGTCATCTTTTATTTCCCCCTTTGTGCTCTCCTTATTCACTGGACATCTAGAATGTAGCAGTACCCTTTAACTTGGCTCCGTGCTCTGGGCTTCATACTGGGCACTAGGAAGGTAATTGAAATTTAAAAATGTAGGATAGGGGCGCCTGGGTGGCTCAGTGGGTTAAAGCCTCTGCCTTTGGCTCAGGTCGTAATCCCAAGGTCCTGGGATCGAGCCCCACATGGGGCTCTCTGATCAGCAGGGAGCCTGCTTCCCCCTCTCTCTCTGCCTGCCTCTCTGCCTACTTGTGATCTCTGTCAAATAAATAAATAAAATCTTTTAAAAAATGTAGGATGGGGCACCTGGGTGGCTCAGTGGGTTGAGCCTCTGCCTTCAGCTCAGGTTATGATTTCAGGGTCCTGGGATCGAGCCCCGTATCGGGCTCTCTGCTCAGCGGGGAGCCTGCTTCCCCCTCTCTCTCTGCCTGCCTCTCTGCCTACTTGTAATGTCTCTGTCAAATAAATAAATAAATAAAATCTTTTAAAAAAATAAAATAAAAAATGTAGGATAGAATCTTGGCTAAATGTTTAAGACTCTATCTTGAATTCTTATTTTCTGTTCATTATTTATTTATTTATTTTAGATTAAAAAAATTATTTCAGAGAAAGCATGAGCTGAAGGGGAGAGGGAGAAGGAGAAATAGACTCCCTGCTGAGTTGGGAGCCTGGTGCAGGGATCCACCCCAGGACCCCGGGATCATGACCTGAGCCGAAGGCAGACACTTAACTGACTGAGCCACTCAGGAACCTTGTTTATTTCTAAATAATCAGCATAAAGCACCTGGGATTCTATCACCTAGAAATAACCAATACCAACCACTACCAGCAATTTGTATATCTCTATATACTTCACATAATTTTTAATTTTATTTTTTTAAGATTTTATTTATTTGACAGAGAGAGACAGCAAGAAAGGGAACACAAGCAGGGGGAGTGGGAGAGGGAGAGGCAGGCTCCCCACTGAGCAGGAAGCCTGATTCGGGGTTTGATCTCAGGACCCTGAGATCACAACCTGAGCCGAAGGCAGACACTTAACCAACCAAGCCACTGAGGTGCCCCACTTCACATAATTTTTTGAAAATGAAATGATGTCATATGCAAAATTTTAAATCCTTTATACACATACCATGAACATTTTAATGAAAATATATTCACATTATTTTAATGGATGCATTATTGTATGTTATTGTATTACTATTGCTTTATTTAACCTTTCATTGATTTATCTTTATATTGCTACCAATTTTTTACTATTATAAACATTATTATAGTAAATTATAAAACACACATATTTTGTACGTTTCTTGGAGTGTTTTTATCAAATAAAGTCTCATATAAGAAGTTGCTAGATCAAAAAGTTATTTAAGACTTTTGGTGAATATTGTCAGACTGCCCTCTGGAAATTTTATACCAATTTACATTCCCCCAAAGTAGCCCACAAGCATGACTTTTTTCCTACACTATCACCTGCTTATTCATATTCTTTAATATCTTTGCCAATCTGCTAGGTGACAAATGATCTCATTATTGTATTAATTTGTATTTCCTTGAATACTAAGGAAACTGAACATCTTTTGCATATTTTAGGCTATTTATATTTTTTATTTATTGAGTTGTCTATTCATATCCTACAACTATTTATTGATTTGTCTTATTTGCCTGTATTAGTTCTGTCATATATATATTATAAATATTTTCCTACTTGATGTTTGTTTGTGTTTATTGATTAGTGCAGCAGAAACTTAAAATTTTGGTTTCACCAAAACTGTCACACCTATATTTACAATTTCTGCCCTTAGTTCTTTTCTTGGAAAGCCTTTTCCTATTTCTAGACTAGCAAATATTCATCTATATTTTATTCGAGTATTTTCTTTTTTTTTTAAGATTTTATTTATTTATTTGACAGAGAGAGAGAGATCACAAGTAGACAGAGAGGCAGGGAGAAGCAGGCCCCATGCTGAGCAGAGATCCCAGTGCAGGGCTCCACCCCAGGACTCTGAGATCATGACCTGAGCCGAAGGCAGAGCCTTAACCCACTGAGCCACCCAGGTGCCTCTATTCGAGTATTTTCAAAGTTCCATTTATTATACTAAAATCAGCTTGATATTAAATTTATGTTAGTGTAAGGCATAAGACAAAAAAGCATGTGTATGGCTTAATTTACTCTCATTGGTTGATAAATCCATCATTTCCCCACTGGCCTGAATGCTGATAATATCACTCACTAAACTCACACATATGTAATCTACTGAGGATCTCTGAGGTGGGCTGTTAGCAGCAAAGCCATAGGGAGGTCCAGGTATAAAGTAATGATAAGGGCAGTAATAAGAATGAAAGGAAGAGGATTAATGCAAGAAATCTTGTATTAATGCATAAATAGAGGTTGAATCTTGCTTCTTCTTTGAAATGTGAATAATGAGAGGTCAAGAGTAACAATAATTTTTCTGAGTCGGGGGAAAGTGCCGCGCACAAAACTGTGAAAAGCAGAAGTTGGCTGTGAAGTAGAAGATGATGATGATTTGATCATAAAGATTTTGAGCCTGTGATCCCCACAGAGCCTCTATGTGATGATGATGATGGTGGTGGTGTATGTGGTGTATGGTGTGGTGTATGTGAGGGAGAGGAAGAGGGTGAGGGAGAGAGAGTAGATTAAGCCAAAATTCAGCTTTTATTGAGCATCTACTGTATTTCATAGGCAATACGGCTGTTTCCTGGATGGTTCGTCAGTCCCTGAAAGATTTTGCTCTCGTCCTCAGAGAAGTAAAGCAACAGCCAGCACCACCATGGAGTTTGAGAAATGGTGCATCAGTTGATCCCTAGCCCTCCCTTCCTGCTCAGCCTTAGAGCCTCCCTGTCCCAGGTCCCTGATCACCCTCCACCTGGTGTGAGAGAAGAGATGGAATCCCCAGCCCGGCAGCCTGCAGGGAAGGTAGGGAGCACGGGAGGGAAACCTGTAGGGGAAGAGGCTTCCGCGGGATGGGAACTATTTCCTTGAAACTTCTTCCAGGCCTACTGCTAGTCCAAGCAGGGGATGAGGGAAAGGAGCAGGAGAAAGTGAGTGAGAGCCCCAACACTGCCCACCACCAGCCTGGCCTCCATCCTGTAGCTCACCTCTAGCTGTTCCTTCAGAGGCTGGGGTGCAGCCAAAGCAGTCCAGGGCAGTCACCGTCTTGGGCATGAGAATGCTGTCTTCCACAAAGTTAGCTGTCACAGGTAGCAGAGCAGTTCCTACTGGCCCAATTTGGAACATCAGACCTCTGTTCTATGGGAACACGTGACCTGGGTAGTTCAGGGTCAATGAAATGTCAGTGGAGATTCATGATGAATTAAGAAGACTTTCATGGTCTGTTGCCACATGTGACTGTGTTTCCATGGACAGGGTGTCCATGTTCCAAGTCACTGACTTGAGAATAGACATTAGGGGTGAGGCTCCTGGAAACTGGAAATGGGCTGCTCTAAGTTCTCCAATCAAGTAGATGAAATTAAAAAAAAAAATCCATTATTGGGTGTATTGCAAACTTCCATGCTTTGTGGAGACATTTTTTCAGGTAAGAATTTTCCAAATACTTGTTTCAAATTAAAGATTCTTTAAGTTGAATACTATCAGAAGTGGGAGTCTGGTTATTAAAGATAAAAGCTTTAACTGATTTATACTTTTAAATGTTTAAAATATACCTTTTAAATGTTTAACATATACTTTTAAATGTTTAAATGTTTTAAACTTTTAATGTTTAAATGTTTAAAATGTTTTTTTCTTTTGAATGTTGAAAATATACTTTTAAATGTTTAAAATATACCTTACAATATCCTGTACTATTTGGTCCCAGAGTAACCCTGCAAGAGATGATTTTCCCCATTTTCTAGATGAAAGCCAAGACTGGGATGGACCAACCCACTTGATTGATGCTATGGTTCAGAGCAGACCTGGGGCTCAAGTGAGGACCTTGCATTCCATCTCCATTCCCCTCCTTTCTACCGCACTAGCAACGCTACAGGTTTTAAAGCTCTGCTTTTTTGAGAACACATTCCTTTTTTAAGATTTCACTTATTTATTTGAGTGAGAGAGAGAAAGCACACTGGCAGGGGCAGAGAGAAAGGGAGAAGTAAGCCCCCCTGCTGGGCAGGGAGCCCGATACCGGGCTCAACCCCAGGACCTGGAGATCATGACCTGAGTCAAAGGCAAGTGATAAACAACTGAGCCATCCAGGTGCCCCAAGACCACATTTTTGGGGTTTTTTTGATAAGCATACATTTGTTTCAGGCCTCAGTATGATTTATTTTGTTTGGCATGCTGACAGGTGTCACCTATTCCCAAATGTGAATTTACACCGTATGATCAGAAGTCCGTTACGGGTTTAGTGAAGTGATCAGATAGACACGGCTTCCTTTTGATAAACTTAATAATTTAATGTCTGGGAACATGAATAGGCCGGGATGGCAAAGCTTAGCAGACAGCCCTTTAACACCTAATCAGTTAAAGCAGAACAGAGTCCTATACTCTTAGATTAAAGCCCACAGTGTTATTTTGTGCCTATGGACTCCTTAGGAACTATTTGTGGTGTGTGGTAAATATAAGAAGGAAAGATAGTTCAACGTTTGTGGAAGATATTTTAACATTTTTTATAAAAATGACTCCCCTCAACATAAGTAGCATCAATTAGAGTTTTTTTCCAAGTTGCTACATTATGACTATATTAATTTTACCATTAATTTTACATTATTACATTTGTAATTTTACCATTGCCGTATTACTTTTACCATTCATTTAAACTCTGCCTCTGAAAGATTTGTAAGGAAGGTTCCTCCCTAGTTTTGCTAAGGCAGATGATAAGGAAAGATACTACTTATGATACCAGCTTTCAGATGAAATAGGAGATGATAGTGACAAGGAGAGTTAAAAACGGGTTTAAGAGGAAAGACACTGAAGACAGAATAAAAACCTACAGAAATGCAGAGATGAAACTAGGAGCTCTCTGTACTCTTGCCCACGTATGAGAAACCTACAGGGGTGTGGTGCACCGAGCAGAAGTGACGCAGAGCAGGGCTGGAGAGTGCAATCCTGGCTGGTTCCTTGTGCTAGTCCTTCTTCTTGTACCATGCCCCTATGGAGGGCAAACAGGACTGACTGAAAGGAGGGGCAGAAGCTGTAATGGGCAGGAGTCCAGGTGCCAGAGTGGTCCACGCAGCCAAGCAAAGCAAGGGAGCTCGTAGGAATAAAACATTTTCTTTCAGGACACAGACTCTCATTTTCTGGGAACTATTAGGACAGGCCAGCTGTTGTAAAGGTGTCAGAATTATTTATTTTTTAAAAATATATAAAGATTACCTTTTCATTTCTACAATTTGCACGCTCTTATCAGAGATGAAAGTTCTTTTTAAAATGTTTGTAATTTTGTGGCAAAAAAAAAAAAAAAAGAAGAGCTTGAAGGAATAGGGCTTAATCTGTCACCTTCCCAGGAGCCTCAACTCCCCAAGTTCTGACGTCAGTGGCTCCCTGTCTCTCTGGTGGATGGGCCCCTTAATTGTAGGCAGGCAGGAACCACTATTGAGCTCTGAATTAACATCTTCCTACTTTACCTTACTCTCCAAAGAATGCTAGGATTTTACATTCAGGACAGAGTTGAATATTTGGGGACACACATATGAGATTTTAAAATTCTTCAGTTTTTGAAATACTTACTATATATCAAATAATACAAAAGAAAACGAACAGTATTTGCCTTCTCATGTTTCCCTTTTCATGATCAACATCTAAAAAATCCTTTGGGCTATTTCTAAGCATGACAAATCAGTAGCGTACCAAATGAGGAGAAATAAGGCATTTAAATTTAAACTGATTAAAAATTCAGAATTTATATGCAAATGAGTATAAATTTATATTTATGCATTTTATTTATGGTTTAGTTACATACTACATTTGTTAATGGAAATTGTCTATCTGGTGAATGTTACCAAATAACATCCATTTTTAGGATTACCATGAGGAAAATGGATTTACATTTTATTTATATGTGAGAACAGTTTTATTATTTTCACTTTCAATGAAACGTTAGGCTCTGAAAATCCAATAAAAGTAAAACATTTTTATTTTGGTAACATTACATATTAAGATATTTGTTTATTTGGGGCTGAAAGATTAGTATAATTAAGATGAGTACTGATTAAAAGAGTCTCACTTTATAACTAAACAAAGATGCATATTCATGTTGGTTTTTTATATGGCTTAAATATTGTCATTTTAATACTACACACATGTATAGCATGCTATATATATTTTTTAATGACAGTAATTGATTAGATTCTGCACCTGAGACTTTTCTTTTCAACATTTGGGAAGGCATAATGGAGAAAGCATTATGACATATTGTCTTCAGTTCTCTCTAAAAAGAACCAAAGAGCTGATGACATTCACCCTTAGACCAAGCAGTCCTTTGAAGACATGAGTATATTTCATTTGCCAAGAGACATGTATTAAAACATATATCTACTTACTATTTTTTTCTCTTTCTAAACTAAACTGACATGGAAGTAGTTCCCAAAATATTCAAGAAATGGGATATGGTGTGGGGCACTTGGGTGGCTCATTTGGTTAAGTGTCCTCTTGATTTTGGCTCAGGTCATGATCTCAGGATGGTGGGATGGAACCCTGTGTCAGGCTCTGTGCTGAGTGTGGAGCCTGCTTAGGATTCTCTCTCTCCTTCTTCCTCTGCCCCTTCCCTCAATCTTACTCCCACCCCCCCAACCCCCGCTCTGACCCTTCGGGTGCTCTTTTAAAAAAAAAAAAAAAAAAGTGAGCCAGAGAAAGAGAGACACAGAGAGGGAGAAAGAAAGAAAGAAATGGGTATGGCTTTTTATTGGAAACATAAATTTCTCGTCTGAGTGTTGGTACTTGCTCATTTTCTTTATCTCAACTAACGGCAACCTCTTCCTATGGTAACTGTCCCTTGCCTGTCACAGTTTGTTGTCAACTCTAGCTATTACCATCTTCCCAATAGACCAACTTCCCCGATGCATCTCCTGTACTTGCCAGGTTGTGTTGCATTTGTATGTGTTCCTGCCTTAAAGATGTTAGCCTCCCTCGTGGCACTTGGGTGGTACAGTCAGAAGAGCCACCAACCCCCGGTTTTGGCTCAGGCTGTGATCTCTGGGTAATGAGATGGAGTCATGAGTTGGGCTGCATGCTCAAAGAAGAGTCTGCTTGGGACTTTCTCTCCCTCTGATTCTCTGCCCCTCCTCCCTCCTGCTCTCTCTCAAATAAATAAATAAATCTTAAAAAAAAAAAAAAAGATGTTAGCGCCTTGGGGGAGCGGTGTGCGGATATTGAAGAATGGTGTTCCTGCCATGGCTGCGTTAATTTCCTTCCCTCTGTCACTTCCCAGCCATAGGACCATTGCTGGGCAGCATGTCCACCCATCCACTGGAATCAGGAATAAATGTAGAAGAGTTCGGTTTGGTTCAGCAGGCAGAGCCGTGGTAGGTGTTGGGGTGCAAAGTGAACAGATCTTTTTAGTCCCCAGGAGCTCGTGCTTCAATAATCTGTCTCATATTATCCTTCAGCATCATCCTGCCCACGTGGCTTGCTCCTTTTTCCTTCATTGTTTTGCGAGCTCTCGAACGTCCTGGCCTTGCTTTGCACATTTCCTCACTTTGTTCTTCAATCCTCATACTAGCTTTCTTTTTCATCACGACCAGCACCCCATCCCCAAGTGTTTCCGAGAGCCTCCAACTTAAGTCTCCAGAAAGCTTTCTGAGCTAAGTAAAAGAATTCTAAACATTTAACTCTTTTTATTTTTCTAAATTACTAGATCATGAGCAGCAATAAAATAAAAGATGGCACCATCGTATCTGAAGTGTTAATCTGGGGGCAACAGGAATCCCTTAGTTTCTTGAGTAATTTTAAATTTCTATGTAATTGATTGATGATATATGTTCTTAACTATTTAAAAAAATTCAAAACAATAATGACATTTGAAAACATCTTAAGGAGAAAATCTAATGATTTATGGCAGATTTGTACATCTTTTTTTTTAATTTAATTTTTTTTATTTACTTGATAGGCAGAGATCATAAGTAGGCAGAGAAGCAGGCAGAGAGAGAGAGGAGGAAGCAGGCTCCCCGCTGAGCAGAGAGCCTGATGCAGGGCTCGATCCCAGGACCCTGAGATCATGACCTGAGCCGAAGACAGAGGCTCAACCCACTGAGCCACCCAGGTGCCCCAGATTTGTACATCTTAAGAATGATTTTGGATGAAATATTAAAATGGAGACTTGGAAAGATCATAGAATGCTCTTATTCTTGCCTAAATAAAAAATCAAAGGAGATTTTTCTTGCTTCCCTCCTCAACAACAGCAAGAATTTATAGATTTATAAAGATTTCTAAGAAAGTGGGACAGTCAGATCTGTGAAAATAGAAATAAAGAACATGGAAAATGTTGCAAAATGAAAGTATTTCTCTAGATCATTCAGATTATTTAAGACAATAATTTCATTTATCAGAAACATGCATACTCTGGCCTGTTTATTTTAGGAGACTCTCCCTGTTTCCCTTTCTTGAGATCAGGTAGGACTCCCCCCTCCAACCTTCCCACTACACTGCACTGTAGCTGTGCTTCCCAGAGCCTAGGGAAAATTAAACTCTGGTGGTTGAATAAATGACCAATTTGTCTCTGAAAGTAGCCTAAACCTTATCACTTCTAATTAAACAAACAAAATCCCCCACATTTCACTGATGAATATTCTATTTTTTTCCTCCCCTTATTCTTGCTATAATACCATTATATCTACTGTTCATTTTAAACATGCAGTATTTCAAGTACAGTTAGATTAACTAAGCTTCTCACGATCTGGTCTTGAAACTGAACTACTATCTATCATAGTATGTTATGAAGAAATATGTTTCAAGACAAACAAGTGATTTGCTATAATATAGGCCATTTTATGCAGGAAAATGTTTATGTAGGAAAATGTTTCTAGTAACACAGACATTCATATATAGGGTTTTGTACTCAGGTTCAGTCATTTATAGTTATACCCAGAATGTTGCTTTTGGGGATCTTTTTAAAATTTAAAACTCATATTATTACCCAATTGGTAGTCAGCCACTTCATTTTCAACATATGAAGGATGTAGTTGTTAACTATGTAGCTTGTAAATAGATTCTGATTAGTCCACGATAACTGGTTGGATTCAATATTGCCACGTCAAGCAAGTGGCCCGGTACTTCTGGTCTTTACAGAAAATTCCCAACTGGCTGGACTGTATGACAGTGGGCTTGCAAAATTTCAGTCATGTTGGTTATACTGTGTCAGCATATCCTACTTCTCCAACTCACTCACTATGGCTGTTTGCCCTCTAGCATCTTTTTCAGGGTGTCCTTTACTTCTGTGTTCCTCAGGGTATAGATGAGGGGGTTGAGCAGGGGAATTACGAGACTATAAAACACAGAGACCACTTTGTTGGACTTCCACGAATCCCCTGCCTTGGGTTGCTGCAGGTACATGAAAAACAGGGTCCCGTAGAAGATGATGACCACAGTGAGGTGGGAGGCGCAGGTAGAAAAGGCTTTGCACTTGCCTTGGGAAGACTGGATTTTTATAATGGAAAAGAGGATGCAAATATAGGAGATAAGGACTGTCAGGAGGGATCCAGTGAGGTTCACTGCTGAGAAGATCAAGAGCTGCTTTTCTTTGTTGCCGGTGTCTGAGCAGGAGAGGGCCAGGAGAGGGGGGTCAGCACAGTAGAAGTGGTGGATGATGTTGGAGTCGCAGAAGGACAACTGGAAGGTCAGAACTGTTTGTATTACAGAGTTCAGGAAGCCATAGGTGTAGACCCCTATCACCAACTCCTTGCAGACCCGCTGAGTCATAATGGCTGTGTAGATCAGGGGGTTGCAGATAGCCATGTAGCGATCATAGGCCATTGTGGCCAAGAGAAAGCATTCGGTGGTGGCAAAAGCACTGGAGAAGTACAGCTGGGCAAAGCAGCCTGAAAAGGAGATGGTTTTTTTCTTCACCAATAAATTCTGCAGCATCTTGGGCCCAATGGAAGATGAGTAACAAACATCGATGAATGCCAGGTGGCTGAGGAAATAGTACATGGGGGTGTGGAGTTTCAAGTCCACCTTGATGAGCAGGATCATGCCAAGGTTTCCCACCAAGGTGATGAGATAAATTACCAGGAACACCACAAAGAGGGGAAGCTGGAGCTCTGGACGGTCAGTGAATCCCATAAGGACAAATTCTGTCACTGTGGTCTGATTGCTTCTTGCCATTTTGTTCTCTCTCGTTGGAAAAAGAAGAAATATGGCTTCAAAATGATTAGACTGAAAATAAAAGTTTCTTACCTCCTTGTTCCAGTAGCAGATGATAGAAATTTGGCTTCACGATCCCAGCGGTTGAAGACTGTCATTAGTGATGGGCTTTATTCTGCCAAAAGAGACTCAGAGAAGTCAGAGCCCATTCATTTTCTCTTTGGAGGAAGACTGACTGACTGACCTCCAGGTAAGCTGCACCAAGTTACATGCCCAACAATACTGTACGAGAATGCTGGTTTTCCCACAAACCCCAAATCTTATCAAATTTTAAAACTTTGCCACCATGATGGTGAATTCTGGGCAACTTGTGTCATCTTGATTTTTAGAAGTGATGAGTAGGAGTTAATAGCATTATTTCAAACAATTATTTGAATGTCTATTTGTTTTTCATGACTGCTCAGTTCGGTCCCTTTGATAATTTTCCTATTAGGTTGTGGGTTTTCTAAGCATTTTATTTACAGGGACTCTTTATTAAGGAAATCAGCCATTTGTTTGATACATGTATTGCAAATTATTTCTTAGTTTGTCACTCCACATTGGTGTGTTTTTTTTCTTTGTGCCACACAGTAAATTTTAAAGGGTTTGGTGTCAACTTTATCAATCTTTTTTTTGAATTCTGATCTTTGTGACATAGTTAGATAAGCTTTCCTTGATTAAAAATTATTTTAAGAATTATCTCTTGCTCTATTCTGGGCTTTATCAGATTTAATTTTTTGTTACAACCTTAGCTCTATCTGGAGTTTAATGTTGATATAAAGAATGAGGTAATCAACTCTTTTCACTTATATACCCAAATAGCTAACCAGGTGTTCTAATGCCATTTGTTGGTGAAACAATTTTCCAGCTGATTTTGTTGATTTAAAACTCCAGCCTTATCATAGAGTAAAACATTCATAAATACTTGGGTTGATTTCTGATTCATTTTCTTTGCAGTCTCTTCTAGAACAAGGACCAAACATTTAAATACAATACTATAGAATTGATTTTAATATCTTGTAACAAAATTTCTGGCTATTCTCACATGCATATTTTCCAGATGAACTCTGGCATTATTTTATCAAGTTCCAAAAAAGAAAAAAATAATAATAATCCTGTTTTCACTTAGAATGCGATTGCATTGAATTGGTATGTTAATTTGCTGAGAATTGACAGCTTTGCAATCAAAACTTCTTTGAGTAAGGTATGTATGCCATTTATCAATGACTTTCCTAAACAGAGTTTTATTTATTTATTTTTTTAAAAGATTTTATTTATTTATTTGATAGACAGAGATCACACAAGCAGGCAGAGAGGCAGGCAGAGAGGGGAGGGGAGAAGCAGGCTCCCTGACGAGCAGAGAGCCCGATGTGAGACTCGATCCCAGGACGCTGGGATCATGACCCGAGCCGAAGGCAGCGGCTTAACCCACTGAGTCACCCAGGTGTCCCCCTAAACAGAGTTTTAAAGTTTTCTTTAAACTTTACAGATAAACATTCTATATATTTCTTTGAAGTCTATTTACAAATGTTGTATCTTTTTGTAAAGGAAGCTTTTTTTTTTTCATTTTGTGGGTTTTTAGGGACTTTTTATATATAGAAAAGCTATTGATTTTTGTAAATTAATTTTATAACTATCTTATCTACTATAGTTTCCTATCATTTAAAAATAGTTTGAAGTTGATTCTTTTGGGTTTTTCAAGAACAGATTCATATAATATGAAAAGGATATGAACTTCTTCCCTCACTTCTGTATAGGATCTCTCATTCTTTTCTCTTTTCAACTTGTATTGGTTAGTCCTTCCTGATTAATATTAAAAATAGTGACAAAGGTGGCATTTTAAGCTTTTTTTTTTAAGATCTTATTTATTTACTTGACAGAGGGAGCAAGAGAACACAGCAGGGGAAACAATAGAGGGAGAGGGAGAAGCAGGTTCCACACGGAGCAGCGTCCAATGTAGGGCTCAATCCCAGGACCCTGGGATCAAATTTTTACCTTCCAACATTGTAAAGAGTGCTTCAAAAACACAAGGGGACTCTCAGGCACATAGACCTACAGGATAGCCTGTACAACACAACTGATGCTTGAGAAAGACAAGACTTTAAATAACTGCCTATATTTGGTGTGGGTAAAATATAAGCTCCCTAGAAGCAAGCCTGCCTTTGACACGGGCAGGGCCCAGGGCAAGAATAACAAATGGGGGCCTACATATCTATGCCTTAGTAAGTAAAAGTTAAAAGTAAAGATAACAAATTAATATGTTCCAGCTCTCCTCCTCAACAAATATACCTTTATAATAACCTGGAAGGCAGAATCCTTGGAATTCCATGCTGGAATGAGATGGTAAGAGAACCTGCCTCCGGCCCACGGTTGTGGCTGCGTGGGTGCGAACATGCCAGCCCACATGATGTATCTGTTCACACCTCTGCAAAGAGCCATCCCTTGTCTTCTCTTAAGCCTAAAGTATGTGAACATTAGCATTGTGGTTTACTCTTATAAGGGTGATCTGGGAAAGAGACTCTTGTAAACTCTGAGGGCCATCTGGGCAAGGGTCTTGGTACCTGGAAGATGGTCTAGAAGGGAAGGATAGGATATAGGACGAACGGAGGTAGGGGGGCACATCTCTTTGGCCTTGTCCCATGGAGTGTGGTACAGTAGGAAGAGGCTCAGGATTGCCCTGAAGAATGTGGCCAAGGCAGGGTCCCTTTTGTTTGGCTCTAAGGGTAGTGTTGCCTATAAGTAAATGCACCTCTGAGCTAGATAATTGAGGGCCTCATCCATTCTGAGGAGTTTGGTCTGTACCCTAGAGGGAGTAGGCAGCCTTTGGAATGAACTGGGATGGTCATGGAAGATGGAAAGAACCTCAAAAAGTGAAAGGTGGATTCAAGGAGAACATTTTAGTAAGGGATCGTTGAGCAGAGAGTTGATTCAGAGCAGCTCAGAGCATGTTTAGGAGGCTGAGCATCCTTTCTGTTAAGAGCAAGTACATCTGAAAGAGATGAGTGAGAAACAAACTGGATGAGGGTGGGCGTGCCATATTGTGTAGAACTTCCCACATCAGGGAGATTTTAATAATTAGATCAGTAGTGAATGTGGCCTCATTAAACATCAGAGCAGTAGAATGACTTGACTAGAGTTAAGCTTTCAGGGAGTTGCTCTGGGAGCATGGGTAGGGTTGATGGAAGGGAGGGAGGGAACCATCAGGAGGGACACCAGCTAGGATGTTAGGGCAAAGAGATACCCCAAAGGCAGAGTCTGTGTCGCTTGGCAATTGACTGAGATTCAAGTTTTAAGTCTGAGAGACCAGGATAATGATAACCTGAGAATTGATAGTTCGATTAAATTTTACCTTGTCTCTTCCTCTTTCCTAAGGATCTGACACAATTTAAATACACACATGTACACACACACACACACACACACACACACACACGCACCAATAAAGTTGAGGACATACTGAGGGGAAGAAAAAGAAGCAAATTTCCCGCTGTATTTATAACAAGTCACTGTGAGGTGATACTTTTAGTAGAAACAGAAATTCTGGGCTAAATTCTGGAGTGGAGTAAAAGGGAAGGGTGTTGAATTCAGTCCGAGGGGATGGTGGATGGCTACCACACAGGCACAGCTAGAAATATCGATTTGGGAGCCATTAATGGACGGAAGATGGTAAAAGTTGTGGGAATCCATGAGACCAGTCAGGGACAGAGAAATAGGTAACAGCAGGGGTTCAAGGACAGATCTTTCGGAAAATTATATCTTTAAGGTCTGGGGAGAGGAGTGGTTGTCTGAGGTGCTGGAAGATGTCCAGGCTAGCTCATATCAGGAAATGGTAAGGAGCCTTTTAAATATGGATCTTTCTAATACTCCTGGGTTACTCATGATAGACGTGGCCTATTTTGCTGTGGTCTTACTTGTCTCAGTAATGACTTCCAGCAAAACCAAACATTGAAATCTTTCGGAGTGGCACATAAGCAATTTTACTCTGTAAAATTTCGTTGTTCTGGATTCTGTGCCTTCTAAAGGCAAGAGGACATGTTTTTGTATTTATTTCTAGAACGGGTCAAGACTCCCTGCCTCCCTTCAAAGTATAATGGTTCTCACTTAACTGTGATGCAGAACAAGTTGGTAACTCTAGAAAGACCCAAAAAGCCAGTGGGCCAGCACTAGCTGTATTTATCAGCTCTTGCATGACAGAATATTTTTCCTATGTTAGGATCATTGACATAATTGCACACTTGCCTGTTCAGGTTCTAAGAAATGGTTAATGCATCCTAATTTCTAGATTTTTTAAAAAATTATTTTGGAACAGCAAAATATTTATTCATCATTTATCCTATGGAGATGCTTTTTTTTTTTGCATTCAAAAATCTTCTAATTGAATGCTCTTTCTTAACAGTTTTCAACCCATTATGGACTCTGATTGTCTTCGTGGGCAATTAAGTTTAAGGCTTACTGATAATATGAATGCTTAGTCTATTAGTTCTTAGAATATAACTCGGCCTGATGATAAATTCCAGGAAAAACAAAATAACAAATTTCTCATAATAAATATTTGACTTGTAATTTTCTACCTAAGAGAAGACTTATGGTCTCTTTAAAAAATAAAATACTGAGCATTCTGATTGATGACTCTCAAACTTAGTGATAATAACCAGTGATTATTTAAATACTTCTAATGTGCCCAGATTCATTCATTCATTCTACTTCATACATTATTTTATTTAATACATAATTATCATTTCCCCCATTTTCTCAATGAGGAAACTGAGACACAGAAATATTCAGTAGTTTTTGCCAAATTTACCAAGTAGAGAAAGTAGATGAGCCAGGATTTGAAACCAGGTGGGATGATTCTAGAGTCCTCAGCCTAAACTACACTGCCTCCCCATTATGATTCCTTTATGATATGATTTATATATATGTGTATATATATATATGTATATATATATTTACAAATTTAGATTCCTACGAGAAAATTTAAAATGGGTTCAGTAATATTTCTTCTTAGTTTGTTCGGGTACATTAAAATTTATTATGTTTACTAATATATTCAATGTTTGGTAGTTCAGAGTATTGGTTTGTGTTTGAACAATTCAAACAACTTTGTTGAATAACCTAAGAAATCTTCTTAACCTCTAGGAAGGGAGGGGTGCATGAACTACTTTGAGAATCTGGTAAAAACTAAGTATCTGTTTCTGATAAAGTTTCACTCATTCAACATTCTGCTTGTGATCTCAGAGATTTTGTGAGTTTATTAGGCCTGTGCTATAGTTTCCTAAGAGAATAACACGGGGACAAAAAATCCCAGCTTTTCCAGGTAAGAATCAATCAGTCTTTCCCCATTTGCTTCTCAGCAAGCAAAGCATGGCTGTCCTAACGCCCTGTCCTCTTCACAGTCCCAGACCTGAAACCCTTCTTTTGCCTGCCTTGTACTTTTTCCCATAGCAGCCTTGGAAATGAATAAAACTTACCAAGCACCTATCTGGCAGTCAGTCAGGATTTCCAACGTTCTGGAAGCGTCCACTTCGAGTATTTCCAGTGAGACAAACAGACTTCTTCATGTCTGACTGGGAGACTTGGCTTCTGTGTTCCATACCGACAAACCTGCGAGTATTTATAAAACGTAATGAGTCTGTTATCTCTTGTTATTTCAGAGCTTCCTGGGTACCAAGGGAACAGTATATACAGAGTTTCTAGGAGATATTTTACATTTGATTTAAGCCACCCTTGGGAGTAAAATCCCTGCATCATCCTGGTGACTAATGATGGCTTGCATTCTGATGCTTTAGTGCATGTACTCAGGATGACTCTCAAGTCCAGAACCTTTGGTGTGATACTTGGAACTGTCTTCTTGCCCTTAGCAGGGTGTATGCAGTGGGTAGCCTTGAAGTTGTGGCTGGGACAGGTGCCTAGCAAATGCTTTATAGGAGACAGGATAAAGTTATGCAAAGATTATGTGCCTAGGATGCACATATGGGACATTTTTGTTGCAAAGAAAAGGTGGCCTTGGCTAGCATATTTATGACAACAGACAACGAAAGAGAAAAGTGTCTTCATTTACCCTCTGGCTATATATTTCCTGTTGAACCAAATTAAGGAATAAAGTCCTATTCAAAGCCAGGTCAGCAACTAAATGTTCTGATGGTTCCAAAGGCTTCCTTCCCTTTCTCTCTCCCTTCCCCATTCCCCACTGGACTGAAATTGGGGCAATCAGTACACCTGATGTGTTCAGGGCAGTTCTCCAGTTTCTGGAACTTAGCCTTCTAGGCCATTAGTTGAAGTGATGTGACCCATCCCATAAAGCATGGCTGCAAAGAACACAGCCCTCAACACTGGCCTTCAAAGCGAGGGAGCTAAGGTGAGAATGGTCTCCAACCAGAAAGTGCATTTGCTGTCTCTCAGCATTTCCAAGTTCATTCCTTCACACCAAAGAGGAGGAAGCTAGAAGAGATATGTGCTTATGTTAGATGCAGACACAGAATTCCAGGGGCCTTTTCCAGTCAACTTTGCCATTTTAAGTAACTTGTAGCAGGTAGATGTATGACTTTTCATTCTGCTTAGAGGAGAGAGTTTCTAAGCCATAGATGGCATAGAGTAAAATCATAGAGTAAAATGCAGGTTTGATTTCCTGAGCTGAAGTCCATGGTTTTGCAAATGCCGATTCTGATTGCAAGCAGGTTACCCTGACATTATGCAACAGGACTTCTATTTTGAGAGTCCCTGGGACTGAAGGCCTGTCGTGAGGACTGGAGTAAGGGACAGAGGCAGAGTCAGCTGAACAACTGCCCTTCCTGTCATACCTCCTGTCTAGTCCCAGGTCAAATGATAATCAATGTGCCCTTTATTGAGAATTGGTTTTTCTATGGAAATTCTCATTCTCAAATGGGCTACTTGTAGGAATTAAATATCTGAGGAAGAGGAGGTGGGGGGACAGCTAGGCCTCCAAAAGTCTGTTTCTGCAGAAAGCAGATGACTCTTACATCTTGTCTGAGCAAGTACCCAGCAGGGGGGAGGTAAGGAGAGAAACTGATACCAACAAAGGTGAGGGAAACTAGCCTTGGCATTTTGGGGCCAGAACTTACACTGTGCCCCATTCCTCAGCACAACTGGGAAAGAAGTTCTAGATCTAGGAGTGAGATTCTGAAGGGGAAGGTATTTTGAAGAATCCTGGGTCATGAGATTTAATTGCAATTTTTAGGAAGGACTTGAGTTGAAGGAAGGTACACAATTCATTCATTTAGCTGGGGACAAACTTTAAGAGCGAACATTCTCTAGGGCAGTGACTAGAGGCGTATCTCAAAACCGCTAGTGCTTTGTTCTCCCACAACCAGGAACTCAGTCGGCTGTGAAGAATGGTGAGTTGGTGGGTGCTCACAATTACCATGTTTGCCTTGGAGTCGCTGTTGCTTTTGGTTTGAAGCTTAATTACACATAGATTTTCCCTAGTGGAAAGTCCCCATCTTAATAGTGTGGAGTAAGTTAAGCAACTGGGAATGTTCACTTATAATTCTGCCCTAATGTTACCAAAATTTAAACAGGCCTGGAAGAAAGGTGGGTGTTATCGTCTGAGTGGACAAGCTCAACCTGCAGAGTAAGGAAAGGCTTCTTCACTCTTGTATTTACTGTCTGTATTTGTGAATCATGTGCTCATGCTGTGACTTCCCATGAAACAGTTTCACTGTCTGGCTTAAGGAAGGCCTCTTTATGATCTAAGAGATAATTTGGGCAGCAATTATACTAGGGGTATTGCATTTTGGATGCCTCATAGAGGGCATCTGTCCATGACCAATCTGAGTGACATCAACATACTGACCTGTAGGATTTGTTCAGTAATGTGTTATGAGAGAAAATTATTTTGCAGTAAAATGATACACCGAGTTCTTGGAAAGTAAAATTAATTTGATATGTATTTTCCTTCAGACAGCAAAGCCTGCGGATGAGAGTAACTTGGATTTTTCCTGTTTACACCTATATAATCTCCAAATAAACAAGGTATGTTACACAACCTGAGAAATGAATGCCTGCTGTGTTTAGCATCCAAGATCCCCACAGAAGGCAACAGAGAAAAAAGGACCAGTATAAAGAAAATTTGTATTTGAGAAAACAATAAAGAACCACTAAACAAAATTTTTAATATGGGTAGTTACTCCTGTTTTACATGAAACATTTTTATTTCCTGCATTTGATAAATAATTATTTTTGTAATTCATAGTATCCCAGTTTCTAAGGCCATGTGACACCAGTTCAACTTAATTATTAACAGCAAGAACTGTATTCCTTTGAAGTCCATTCAAGTCTTTTTCTTTGGTGGTGTCTCTGGGAAATTCCTTCCCTAAGAATGCCTTGGGGCATGTGACATCGGATTCAACAGGCTCCTGCCCTTGGTCATCTGGTCCAAGTCAGGACAGGGCTTAAGCCAGTTTGTTTTGTAATTTCAAATAAGGAAGCTGGATGGACCCAGGAATGAGAAATGGAAAATGTAGCTTAAAAAAGGTTTCAGTGGGGAGAATCACTGGGACTAAATCCAGGTTGGGGGAGATGAAAACACTCCTAATAGCCCTGGGGATCTTTACAGAGACATAACAACAAAAAAGCTTGTTCTCTGTTGCGACAAATCCCTAACATCCAAGAGCTAGAGCCCGTGTAGCTATGTAAGACAGGAGATGGATGATGGTCCGGTCAGTAAGCAGCAGTAGAGAGACTACCATTAGATGGGCCCTTGAACTCAAGGGAGTCCTGGCCAGCAAGTTATTTTGGATTTCTTTAGACACCATGATTGCACAGTTCATAAGGTGACCAATGGACATGGATTTGCCGTAGGATACTCTGGCCAAGAGACAATCATCCTTGGTGAGCAGAGCATGTAAGAAATTAATCTGTGTAAAGGTGCCCATGGTGACAATGGTTATTCTCTGGAATGAGAGACAGTGTATAATGCAGAGGGAAAGACAGCACCCCCTGCAGACTAAAATGTGCAGGAGACTAAGGAAATTCCAACCAAATTGGGGTATCAGAATTATCTCCTGTTTCCATGCCAGGACGATGACATTCAATGCTAAGAAAAACACAAAAAGGGACCTCTGATGTTCTTGATCTTCTGGGAACTCATGAAGCAGGTGTTTGGGTCTGGTGCACTGAATTTCTTCAGTCATTTTTTTTGTTCTTGAATTTTTTTCTTCTGGAGGAAGGTGGGGAATGAGAAAACAGCAGACATTGAGGAAAACAATAAATAAACAGAGGGACTGAGTAGATATAAATAGCATTCCTTTGGCACAGTTCTGATGTCAGCTCCATACAGAGAACTCCCACAGTGTTAGTGTGTACAAACACCACTGAACATGATTTTTAAAAAAAATGACATTTCCTCCTATGGATCTTCTCTTTAAGTCCTATTTTCTCTCACTCCTTCCTTGAATTACATCACGACAGGCATACCTTCTGATAACACTCCACCTACACTAGAGACCAACTGTAGCAATTGATTTCCAAAGAAGAAAAATGTCTGGGCAAAAGGATGGTGTGAAATGTTCAATGGAAGGAATTCTGATGCTCTATCATGATTTTTTATAATCCAAGAAGATATTAAAGTATCAGTTACCCAGCTGAGTAAGTGAAAAAAGTCTCACACCAAGTTATACCATTATAAAATTTCAAATCCTAAAAACTTTCCAGAGAGAGAAAGAGAGAGTTTTAAAACGGGATTAGAAAGCACCAACATACCTCACAACAGCTCTGCTCAAAACCGGAAGACATACATTGGCTCAAAATACTCACATAAAAGTATTTCTTTCCAGCCAAGAATACTATAACTAGCCAAATCATTATGTGGTTGTGAAAGACAGAAGAAATATATTTTCAAACTCGAAAAAAAGACGTTAAGGCACAACTGGCATGGGCACTGTTGACATCTTCATATAACTTAAAGCATAATGTGAGATGAATAGAGACCAAATGAATCCGCTAAGATGTTGGCATTTGGTACTCCAGGTGTATCCTCCTCCCCCATAGATAGACACTCAAAGTATATTCCTTGCTAGACTGAACCCTCACATCCTTTCCTTTCTTACTCCTTTCAACACCAATTTATGTGGGAAACGTCCTTTATAGATCAACTGAATATCTAGAACTAGAGTGGTAAATAGCTAATTCATGCTTCTAAGCTGCTGTTGTATACTCAGCCCTATAATTGTCTCCATTCTATTTTCAGATTATTTCAGCTTATTCACAAACACGTGGAGTTAAGTAAGACATTTTTGCTTCAGTCCATGTACTTAGTTACGCCCGATTTCAAGTTCCGTTTTTGCACATTGCATATTGCTTTTGCATTTGTGTTTGTACTGTTCTTATGTGTTTGGATACTCCTCCCCCTAGTACTTAATCTGTAAATGCACAAGCTTAAAATACACTTTGTGTGTAACTTGAAAAGAAAAGCAAAAATTGAAACACTCATCTCCTTAACTATTAGAGAATTCAGCTGAGAAAAGCAATCTGCTAAAACAGGACAGAGTAGGACATCTGTGATGACCGAATGTCAAGATGCCGATAATTGTTTTACTGTCCAACAACCTAGTAAGAGAGTCAGTATCTTTTTGGCCATGGGCTATTTCTACAAAGGTAATCTTTTTATATGAGTTTAAAAATGCCTTCTTTTGCCTCATTTTTGCTCTTCTAGCTTCACTATAAGTCAGATTCTCTTTGCTTGAAACCTAGATCCTATTCTTCCTAGAATATCTCTCATCCTTCACTTAGTCAACGTGTGTACGTTTGCCAGAAAGCAGCAGACGTGGGAGATTATTTCGAAGCCTGTGTTGACTCCTGAATGAAACCTGCCCAGATGGCCCCTCGCAGTGGTGGGGCAAGCTTCAGATTCAGACAGTACTTACCAGTCATCCATAAAGCCATTAAGAGAGATTTTAGAATTTTTATTAAAAATGCCAGGCTTGTTTAATTTCAAAGAGCCAGGGAGTTTCAGGCCTATAAGTGGGAGAAGATGAATTTCTCTATATTTGTAATTTCTGATTGAATACATATATATAGTCAAGAATGTGTGTGTGTATATATATATATACAGAGAGAGAGAGAGAGAGAGAGAGAGAGAGAAAGAGAGTTAAGAATTAATGACATTCCCTGCTGCTCTAATGTCCCCATCATTGGGGGGGGAGTGCTGTGCCTTGCAGATGTATTACCTTGAACTGCTGGGGAGACAGAGATAGGCAGAGACAGAGTCTCACCAACTAGGTCTCTGGGGCTAGTCTTCAGTTCTGCACCTCAGCTTCAGTTCCAAATATAGGAGATGTGAATCCCTGAACTAATCCTCAGACTCAGTGTGGTCTCTGAAATTGACTATGAGCAATGTCTGCCCTGCTCCCTGAGGAGTCATTAAAACCATCTACTCTGAGCCAACTAATCCAAACCCAAAGTCTAGTCTCAGGAAAACAACTTCCACATCAGAGGCAAGTAATTGTTCTAATGAGCTCACAAATGTCTTTGCTTATAATTGCAATAAGGTAAGAAAGCCTTGGCTTCAGAGCCACCATACTAGGAGGACTGAATAATAATGATAATAAAAACTAAGAGTAGCATCATAGTAGTAGTAGCAGTATATTAATTCTAGTGCAAACATTCTTTCTTCCTGTCCTAGTGGAAAACAGTGAGTCACAGAAGCTTCTGTTATGGCTGGAGCAGTGAAGAGGCCAGGGTTCCAGAAGCAGAGCAATGTCCATTTGATTTTTTTTAGAGAGAGAGTGAGAAGGAGGGGCACAGGGAGAGAGAGAATCCCACCCACGCAGGTCTCCATCTCATGACCCTGAGATCATGACCTGAGCTGCAATCAAGAGTCTGACGCTCAACCATCTGAGCCACCCAGGCGGCCCACAATGCCCATGTTAAATTGGGTTACTGGTGGGGTGCCTGGCTTGCTCATTTAATAGAGCTTGAAACTCCTGATCTCAGGGTTGTGAGTGAGCCCCACACTGGGTGCAATATTACTTAAAAATAAAATCTTTTGAAAAATTGAGCTGTTTATATTGAATTGTAAGTGCTATTTCTTTATAATTTGCTACAAGGCCCTAATCAGATATGACAGGCAAATATTTTCTCCTATTCTGTGTGTTGTTTCTTCGCTGATGGATAGTTGCCTTTGAAGTACAAAAGTTGTAACTTTAATGGAGCAAATTTACCTATATTTTCTTTTGTTGCTCATGTTTTTGATATACCTAAGTATCCATTACTAAATCCAACATCGTGAAAAATGGAAGGAGTGGAACATATATGAATGTGTGTATTAATATGAATGGTGGAGGTGTATAGAGTGTCAGTTGAGGACTACATAAGAACTTTGGGCCAATAAAAAAAAATGGTGCAAGCTGTAGAAATAAAAATTTTAACTGCCAAGCTATTTAATTCAGCTTTGATTAGTGTTACAACCACAGGGCTTGTATCAATAGCTGCAAATTTGAAAGATTAAGAAACTGCATTTTTAAGTAACAATAGACTTTGAGATGAAAATCAACAGAATTCGCCATTATATCTTTGTATAGATATGAGTAAAGTGTTGGAAAAATATTTTTCACATATATGTAATTAAAGGAACTAAGGACCTATTTTGAGGAAGTAAGATATATATAAATATAAATCTATATAATACATATAAGATTTATATATATTTATATTATATATATATTTTTTAAGATTTTATTTAGTTATTTGACAGAGAGAGAGAGAGAGAGAGAGAGAAATCACAAGTAGGAAGAGAGGCAGGCAGAGAAAGAGGGGGAAGCAGGCTCCCTGCTGAGCAGAGAGCCTGATTCGGGCCTTGATCCCAGGACTCTGGGATCATGACCTGGGCCGAAGGCAGAGGCTTAACCCACTGAGCCACCCAGGCACCCTATATATATTTTTAAAAAAATTTTTATTTATTTAATTGACACAGAGAGACAGCAAGAGAGGGAACACAAGTACGGGGAGTGGGAGAAGGAGAAGCAGGCTTCCCGCCAAGTGGGGAGCCCGATGCGGGGCTTGATCCCAGGACACTGAGATCATGACCTGAGCCAAAGGCAGATGCTTAATGACTGAGCCACCCAGGCACCCCAAGATTTATATTCCTTACTTAGCTAGAATAAAGTTGAGATGCTTACTTTTAATAAACTTGCTGGTGAGATTCTGCTTTAGCTCTACTTGTTTATTGCTATATATCTTTCAAACTTGATACTTGCTTGTCAGTTGTGAGAAATTATTAATTTTTGTTTTAATGTTGTAGAATATTGAACTAAACTTATTCTGTTTTGGTATCTCACCCTTGATTATTCTGTTCTGACCTTGTTCATTCATTCTTTTTTTTTTTTTTTTTGTTAGAGAGAGAGAGAGAGAGAGCACAGGCAGACAGAGAGGCAGGCAGAGGCAGAGGGAGAAGCAGGCTCCCTGCCGAGCAAGGAGCCCGATGTGGGACTCGATCCCAGGATGCTGGGATCATGACCTGAGCCAAAGGCAGCTGCTTAACCAACTGAGCCACCCAGGCGTCCCATCTGTTCTGACCTTGTTATAATGAACTCAACCAGTAATATCTGAGGTAATTCTCAGACTTGGAAAAAACCACTGTTTTTCTCCTTATAACAACTGTGTTCAAATTAAATAAATAGGGAAAATAGCAGTAAAGGTTCTGGTCATTAATTCCAATGGTGGGGGGGTAGGATCCTCCCCAGAACCACTAAGTAATTCTCTGGATATTGACTGAGTGTCATACAATTCAACTAAATTCTGACGCTATTTACCTGGAGATAACATTAGATCCTACCCATGAAGGGCACAGTCCCACAAAACTCCCTCCCCTTCCTCCCCATGACCTAACTTCCACTGCGAATCCCAAACCCAGATATCACCTGTGTGTCTGACCCATCAGCTATGGAGTAGATGTTCCTACAACCCCTGCTTGTACTTCAGACAACAGTCACAATTCCAGGTGGTTACCTGTACTTCTGGCCAACTGGTTCTAAGTTATAGGTTCCCACTGCCCCTACCTCAGGTTTGATTAATTTGCTACAGCAGCTCCCACAACTCAGAGAAACATTTTACATATTACATTACTGATTTATTATGCAAGGATATAACTCAGGAACCGCCAGATGGAACAGATGCATAGGGCATGGGGAAAGGGTGTGGAGCTTCTGTGCTCTCTGAGCACACCGCTTTCCCCAAATCTCCATGAGTTCACCAATCTGGAAGTCCTCTCAGCCCTTCCCTTTGGGGTTTTATGGAAGCTTCATTACCTGGGCCTGATTGTTTACAGTGGTTGATTCAATACCCAGCCTCTCTCTCCTCCCCAGAAGTCAGGGGGTGGACTTAGAAGTTTCACTCCTCTAATCACATGGTTGTTCCCCGGCCCCCGCTCCCAACACAGAACCCATCTCTACACACAATCCCAGAGTCACCTCATTAACACAACAAAAGGCTCCTTGGTTGCTCTCACCACTTAGGAAATTCTGAAGGTTTTAAGAGCTCTGTGCTAGAAACCAAGACCAAGACCAAATATATATATTTCTTATTATTCATCACAATATCACAAGCAAAACACAGAGATAAATCCTAATTTTTCTTTAGGAAAGCATATTTACAGACACTGAGGTATCTTAAACATGAACTAGTTTAAAGAAAAACATTCTGAGGGGTTTGAAGGGGCGGGGCATGGGAGGTTGGGGGAGCCAGGTGGTGGGTTTTATGGATGGCACGTATTGCATGGAGCACTGGGTGGGGTGCATAAACAATGAATTCTGTTATACTGAAAAGAAATTAAATAAACAAATAAAATTTAAAAAAAGAATCAAAAGTGTTTCCCTGCTAGAAGTTGGAATTTGGATTTGTGAAGAACTGGTCAGTGGGCCATTGTTTTCTTTATGAGCCACTTTAACTAAGGGCACAATTGTTTGATAGTGCAAAAAATGAATAATATTAAATCCTTTTAATAAATAACTCCCTCTGGTTGTTGTGCGGAAAGGCAAATGTGCTTATAGGAAAAGGAATAAGGACAACTACTGCAGTGTTGATGATGTAGGAAAGACCTTAGGGTTTGAAGCTGATGGCCAAGAAAGAATTCTTGAGATGACTTTCGTGCAAAAAGATGGTTTTATTAAAGCATGGGGATGGACCTGTGGGCGGAAAGAGCTGCAGTAGGGTCATGAGGAATAGCCCATTATATACTTTCAAGTTGGGAGGGGGTCAGGGAAAGCATAAGTTTCTGAAGAATTTTGGAAGCAAGGTTTCCAGGACCCTGAGGGGGCTAGCTGTTTTTGGGGAAAGGTCATTTATTACCATCTAATGAAACCTTAGTCATGATCATGAGGGAGCAGAAGGTAGTTGAAGACAAAGCAGAAGCTGGCACCCTACACCCCATCTCCCCACCTCCCATGTGATATGTGTGACATTCCTCAAGCACTCCTGGCTGCCCTAAAGGAAGAACAAATGGTTAACTGATAGAGATCCCAGTCCTGCAGGCCAGGAGTCTCCCCCAGTTTGCAAATGTCTCCATGATTTACAAGGAAAAAGCTTTCTTATCAATAGCCTAACTTCCAAAGACCCATAACTCAGTTTCCTGGGGCCCTAACATCACCCTCCCCTCCATAAAATTGAGGGAGGTGGAGGCAGAATTGAATTTCTTTTGAACCTGTAGCCCACTGACAAGGACTGTGATAGGAGGAATGTAACACTCCTCCAGGAAGCTCCCAACTGTCTTCACATTAGTGCTTCATTAGAGGGAAGAACGGCCTTGGCTTGACAATATCCAGGCCTCCAGTATCCTGAGTCTTCTTTAGCATATGACAGTCCTTCTGGACACCTCCTTTGTTCTCATCTCCCCAACTCCTGAGTAATAACCAGCCACTCCTCCAGACCGAGTGCAGCAGCTCTTTCTGCCCACTGGGTCCTGTCCCTGTGCTTTAATAAGACCACCATTTTGCACCAAAGATATCCCAAGAATTCTTTCTTGGTCTTTGGTTCTGGATTTTACCCCACCCAACCTCACCTATATTCCCAAACCCCATCAGTGAGACCCTTCAGATGTATATTGGTGAGCCATAGGCTGGGGAGATGATTGCCAACACATATCTTGGGGTGCTTAGAGATAAAGGAAATTTCTAAAGGAAATTTTATAAGTTAAAGTAGACTTACAGATCTTGGGGGTTGGGCGAAGATTGCCTTTTGCCCTTAGCAAAGTATTAACACTGAGGCAGCTGAGTTACTGGAGGAATGTCACTCTGCCTATTTCAAGGACTTGTCAGGGAGCTGTAGGTAGGAAGGAAATTTAAAGTTTTTTCTTCTGCCTTGTTTTCCACATCATTGAGATGCAAAGAAGTGGGTACATTTGATAGTGTAAGGGCCCATTTAGCTGGGGCGATTCCATCTGGGTAAATAAAAGAGTTTGTTGTTTATACAGTAAGAACTTAAACTGTCCCTGCCCCCCTTCCACGAGAGTGAGGCGGCAGTGGCGCCACTCCCTGCAGGGGACTTACTTAAAAAACAAGTCACCAAAACTAGTCCCAGGTAACAAAGCCTGAATACAAGGGCAGGTCAGGCCTGGTAGAGGTATCCAATCAGTGAGGGCGCATATTGTTTCCCTAGCTACCAAGGTGTGTGGACCCCGCCTCTTGGGTGCCAATTCTGACCAAGGTGAAAGGGTAGTTCAAATGTCTATTATAGGGTCAATTGTAACACAATTGGTCACTTATGTATGACCTAGCCTGATGGTACAGTTTTCTCTGTGTCATTGGCCACCTGTGTGTGGCCGGGCCCAACCACATGGCCCTTGTCCTTAAAAGGCAGTCTGTAAGGCAGAGAGGGGTCGCCTCTTTGTAAGAGATGGCCCTGGCCGGTCAGTTTGATTCTTGATGCTTGGTGCGAAATAAAGCTTTGCTTGACCTTCGCTTTGTACCAGTCTCGCTCCTTTGACTACGGACCCAACATTTGGGGGCTCGTCCGGGATTAAATGCCTAGAACTGAGCCAGCATCAGAATTTCTGGGAAAAACCTTCGGAGGTAAGATCTCCAGATTTTATTCTGTGGGATCTGGTCTGTCTGGTTGTGGAGCTCCAGGGAATGGCCCACCAGGGAGAAGCTGGACACAGCCATGCTCTCCAGGGCTGGAGTGGATGCGGGGACGCCCCATCCCTCTTCTGGTAGATTGTCTAGGGGGTTCGAGTCCCCCTAGGCAATCAGGGGATGGAGAAAATCCCCACCAGCGGGTGGTTGCAGGAGACCGAGAAAATCTCCACCAGCCACTGGGTCTGTGGTTGTCTCTTGTGTTGCTCGTCTGCAGGGGACCGAGAAAATCCTTAGCATCGAGTGCTTATAGGGGACCAAGAAAATCCCCACTGGCGGCAGGGTCCAGGTGAGGACCACCGCTGGGTTTGCGGTTGTCTTTTTGTCTTCTCTTCTGTTGGTTGCTCATCTGCAGGGGACAGAGAAAATCCTTAGCAGCGAGTGCTTATAGGGGACCGAGAAAAACCCCACTGGCGGCAGGGTCCACGTGAGGACTGCTGCTGGGTTTGCAGTTGTCTTTTTGTCTTTTGTTTTCTGTTGTGTTGGTTGCCATGTTTATAGGGGACCGAGGAAATCCCCACCAGTGGCAGGGTCCAGGTGAGGACCGCCGCTGGGTCTGTGGCTGTCTTTTTGTTGTCCTTTTGTTGTCGTTGCGTTGTTTATTGTGTTTGCAGGGGACCAGGAAAGTCCCCACCAGCAAGCGTCTGCAGGGGATCCAAAAAATCCCCACCAGTGGCAGGCTCCGTGTGGGGACCACTGGGTCTTTGGTTGTCTGTGTCTTGTCTTTTTGTTGCCTGTTGTGTTGTTTGCTATGTTTGAGGATAGGGGACAGGCGGAGAATAAGGGACCTATGACACCCCTAAGTCTTATTCTCCAGCATTTCAAGGATTTTCAAGGTAAAGCCACCCAGTCGGGTGACGAGGTTTACCCAGGAAAACTAAAAACACTCTGCCAGCTGGAGTGTCCCACTTTCTCCACAGGGTGACCACCGGAAGGAACATTTGACTTGGCTTAGATTTACTCTACCCAGAGTAAAGTCTTTGATCTCCATCGAGACCAAATACTGTACATCATGGTCTGGCAATATCTGGTGGAAGAGCCACCGACATGGCTCAAGTCTCACCTTCCCTCTACTAACAAAACCACTTCTCTCCCTCTAAGACAGGTCAGGTCACCAAAGCCAGAACGGAAGAATGAGGGGGAACCAAGAAAGACCATCCTGCCTCTGTCAGACGTGGAGGACATGGAATTTCCCCCTCCTTGCCTGTCCTCTAAGCCTGACTCTTGGTCCCAAGACAACTTTACCAGTCCACCTCATATGTGGTCAGGGTCCACCTATGGGACCATCAAGCAGAAAGACCACCCTGATCCTTCCCCTTTCCTCTATCCACCTTTGCCTCCCTCTACCCTACCAGTTCCACCGGCACGGATGTTGCCTCTCTGTGAGGTGACTCTACCGGATGGAAAGGGGTGGCCCCACCTAACCTATACCCCTTTCTCCTCTTCTGACATCTATAACTGGAAGGCCCAACATAAATCCTTCTCCATCCACCCTCAGGATTTAATTAGTCTCTTGGAAGCTGTCTTTCTTACCCACCAGCCCACCTAGGTGGATATTCAGCACCTCCTTATGGCCCTCTTTAACGCGGAAGAGAGGGATCACATTATGCGTGAGACCCACAAGGTGATAAGTGAGAGACTTGGCCGGGACCTTGATCCCCGGCGAACAGAAGACTACTGCCCCAGGGAACCCCCTAACTGGGATCCAAACTCCGATGAAGGTAAGGAGAGCTTACGTTTCTACTGCCAGGCTCTGCTGGGAGGTCTCCGTGCACCTGCAAGGAGACCCATAAGTTTATCTAAAATTAGTGATGTGACTCAAGGTAAGAATGAATCTCTGGGAGCTTTCCTAGAAAGGCTTATTGGAGCCTATAAAATGTATAGCCTGATCGACCCTGAGGCGCCTGAAAATCGGAGGGCAGTAAATCTTGCTTTTGCCAGTCAGTCAGCCCTGGATATAAGGAGGAAACTTCAGAAAATTGAAGGATTTGAAGGGAAGAACCTC
The DNA here is from genome assembly GCA_003697995.1 of Taxidea taxus jeffersonii. Lineage (NCBI taxonomy): Eukaryota > Metazoa > Chordata > Mammalia > Carnivora > Mustelidae > Taxidea > Taxidea taxus. The sequence continues at coordinate 35,040 of ML111220.1, read as the reverse complement.
ACTGAGTTAGTCAGAATAGCAGAAAAGGTGTTTAATGACAGGGATGCACGAGAGGATAAAAAAACAGACCAAGAAAATAGTTAAGGTTTTGACATTACATGAGGCGAGGAGGAGACGGGAGGGGGGGTGGGAAGAGGCCAATGGAAAGGGAAAAGGCAGGTAGGGGATGGACTATGGAAAGGAAGTGAGCAGGAAGCCTTAGATTCGGATCAGTGTGCTTACTGCAAGGAAAAAGAACATTGGTCCAAGGAGTGCCCCCAAAAGAGGATGATAATGCTGACTACCAAAGACTGCCATGGTTCGGAGCCCCTCCCCAAACCTCAGGTCAAAATTGAGGTGGAGGGGAAATCTGTTGATTTTTTGGTGGACACGGGAACCCAATTTTCATCATTACTTAAACCTATAGGAAAACTATCTGGAGAGGAAGTCTGGGTATAAGGAGCAAATGGCACAGAAAAACATAAATGGATGACAGAAAGGACTTTAAATTTGGCCTCAAGAGTAGTCAAACATCGATCTCTGGTTCTCCCTAATGCCCTGTATAACTTGATGGGAAGAGATCACCTCCACAAGTTATGAGCTGGCATTCAGTTCTCAGAAGGAAATATGACTGTAACCTTGAGACAGCCCACTGTGCAGGTGCTTATGGCAGCAGTAGATGACTATCTCCTTTATGAGCCAACCTCAAAACAAGAGGAGAAAAAAGGGGGGGAGCCTTCTCCAAGCCCTACAAGTCAAATTTCCCAAGGTCTGGGCAGAAGGGAAGCCCCCTGGCTTGGCCAAAGGACAGCCTCCAGTGGTGGTACAGTTAAAAGCGATGGCCATGGCTGTCCAAGTCAGGCAGTACTCCCTCCCCCAGAAAGCAAAGGAAGGGATCAGAAAACACATTAACCGCCTCCGAGGAGATGGGATCCTAGTTCCTTGCAGATCTTCATGGAACATACCTTTGCTCCCCGTCATGAAGGCTGAGACTGGGGAGTACCGGCCCGTTCAGGACTTGTGGGAAGTTAATAAACAGGTTGAAGATATACATCTGATGGTGCCTAATCCCTATACCCTACTCTCCCTCCTGGGCCCCAAAAGAACTGTGTATACTGTCTTGGATCTTAAGGATGCATTTTTCTGTATACCTTTAGCAAGGGAATCTCAGCCCCTTTTTGCTTTTGAGTGGTCTGACCCATAGGAGGGATTCCAAGGCCAGCTCACCTGGACAAGACTTCCCCAAGGGTTCAAGAATTCACCCACCATCTTCGATGAGGCCTTACACGAGGATTTACGTGAGTACAGAACCTCCAACCCAGGAGTCACTCATTACAATATGTGGATGACTTGCTAATAGCTGCTGAGGACTACCAGTCATGCTTACGGGGGACAAAAGCTCTCTTACAGACTCTGCAGGAGAAAGGGTATCGAGTGTCAGCAAAGAAAGCACAGCTCTGTCAGAGCCACGCCACTTACTTAGGTTTTGATCTCCACGAGGGAGTACGTTCACTGTCTGAGTCCAGGAAACAGGTGATCACTCGGTAACCCCTGCCCCACCACGCCCCGACAAGTGAGGGAGTTTCTTGGGACGGTGGGCTACTGTAGGTTGTGGATACCGCGGTTTGCAGAGATTGCCTGACCTCTCTACGAACTGGCAAAAGGGGGGCTCACTAAGATAGAGTGGACAGCTGAGGCAGAAGGAACATTCTGGGAATTACAAACAGCCCTACTGAGTGCCCCAGCACTGGCCATCCTAGATGTTACCAAGCCCTTCCACTTGTATGTGGATGAAAAGGCAGGGGTGGCCAAAGGAGTCTTGACTCAGGCTCTGGGGCCTTGGAAAAGGCCAGTAGCCTATCTTAGCAAGAAACTAGATCCAGTAGCAGCTGGGTCCCCCCCCCCCCCCCCCCGGCCTCCACATAATTGTTGCCACGGCCCTCCTGGTCAAGGATGCAAGTAAATTGACTTTAGGTCAAAATCTCATCTTGACCACCACTCACGCTATAGAGGGCCTTCTCCGGACTCCACCAGACCAGTGGATGACAAACGCCCAAGTGATGGGGTACCAGGCCCTCCTCTTCAATGAACCAAAAGTGACCTTCCGGCCCCCGGTGGTGCTAAATCCAGCTACGTTGCTGCCGAAGGAACTGGCTGACCACCCACACGACTGCAGTGAGGTCCTAACCCAGGTTGCAGGAATAAGGCCAGATCTTAGAGACACTCCACTCCCAGATGTGGAGATGACTCTGTTCACAGATGGGAGCAGCTACATGGTCAATGGAAAGAGGTACACAGGGGCTGTGGTGGTTGCTCCTGAGCAGGAACTCTGGAAGACAGCCCTGCCACACGGAACCTCTGTTCAAAAGGCAGAACTGATTGCACTCACCAAGGCACTGCAGATGGCCAAGGGTAAGACCGCCAACATCTATACGGACAGCAGGTATGCCTTTGCTACTCTCCATGTACATGGGGCTATTTATAAAGAAAGGGGCCCATTAAAAGTGGAAGGAAAAGGAATTAAAAATAGAGGAGAAATATTGGCTCTCCTTCAGGCTATTTGGGACCCAAAAGAGGTGGTCATTATGCATTGCCTGGGGCACCAAAAGGGGACTAACATGATTTCAAAAGGAAACCAATTAGCAGATCGAGTGGCAAAGCAAGCAGCTCCAGAAACAGCACAAGAGCTGGTTACACTCCTGGCTCTGGCCCTACCAGAGAAACCTGACTATTCCGAGGAAGATTTAAAATATATACAAAAATGGGTTAAACTAGACTACGAAGGGGACTGGGCTAAAACTAAGACAGAAAAGTTAATTTTTCCTCGAAAACTAGGGAGAAAATTAGTAAGCCAGATACATCAGGACACTCATTTAGGGACACACAAGCTTAAGGAGCTTATAGGCAAGCAGCTCCAGGTTCCTAAATTAGGGCGTATGGCTCAGGACATGGTTGATAGATGTGCTCAATGTCAGGCGGTAAATGTGGGAGGAACTAGAATGGGAAGAGGGAAAAGAGAAAGAGGTAAGGAGCCAGGAATTTATTGGGAAATAGATTTTACAGAAATGAAACTGGGAAAATATGGACACAAGTATATGTTAGTTTTTGTAGATACATTTTCAGGCTGGGTAGAGGCTTTCCCCGCCAAACATGAGATGGCAGGGGTGGTAGCAAAAAAGCTACTAGAGGAAATAATCCCTAGATTTGGGCTGCCTCTCATGATCTGGTCAGACAATGGCCCTGCATTTGTGAGTTCATTCTCACAGGCATTGGCCAAGGCCGTGGGCACTAACTGGAAACTACATTGTGCCTACTGGCCCCAGAGTTCCGGACAAGTAGAGAGAATGAACTGGACTCTTAAAGAGACCTTGACAAAGCTAATTCTGGAGACTGGCGGTGGATGGTTGGATCTCCTTCCCTTAACCCTCCTTAGGGCACAGTGTACACCCTATATAAACAAGGTGACCCCATTTGAAATAATGTTCAGGAGACACCCCCCCCCCCCCCCCTCTACCTCCGGTTACAAGAGGTTGCCCTAGCAGAAATGACTGACCAGTCTGTACTCCAGTCAGTGCAGGAGCTGCAGTCTGTCTTAAAAAGAACCCAAGCAGGAATCCGAACTGCCCACACGGGACAGAGACGGAGGTGGAGCCACATCCTTACCAACCCAGGGACTTGGTTTGGATACATCACCATCAAGTGGGAAACTTGGAGCCTCACTGGAAGGGACCATTTACTGTCATCCTGACCACCTCCAGGGTGATAAAAGTAGAAGGGGTCAGGGCCTGGATTCACGCGGGTCACGTCAAATGAGCTGAGGACGAAGACGTGCCCCAGAGATGGAAGCCGCTGCCAGTGGACCCCATAGATCGTGGCCTAAAGCTAAGACTCAAAAAACTATGAGTTCATTGAGATCATTGTTACTTTTATTGTTAAAGTATAGGTGGGAAAAACAGACAATTGCAAGACAGAGAAAGGTTTTGACATACTGTTCCTAGATGAAAGCGGGGGAAGGGCTCTGCATAACTTTAGGAGAGAAATGTTGTTGCTGGGTAAATCACACTGGAGTCACTAAAACAGCCAGGCAGCTAAGAAAAAAAGGGGGCATAGAACAGGCTAAAAGTCAAAGATTTGACTAATCTCCTAAGAAAAGGGGGGAATGTAAGGGCCTATTTAGCCTGGGCGATTCCATCAGGTTAAACAAAGAGTTTGTTGTTTATACAGTAAGAACTTAAACTGTCCCTGCCCCCTTCCTCAAGAGCAGAGTGCCACTCCCCACAGGAGACTTACTTAAAAAACAAGTCCCAGAAACTAGTCCAGACTAGTTTGATAACGGACCCAACAATAGGAACTTAGGAGGTAAAATCAACAAGAGCTGGTTATTGATGAATGTTGGGTCTGTAATCAAAGGAGCGAGACTAATACAAAGCGAAGGTCAAGCAAAGCTTTATTTCACACCAAGCATCAAGAATCAAACTGACCGGCCAGGGCCATCTCTTACAAAGAGGCGACCCCTCTCTGCCTTACAGACTGCCTTTTAAGGGCAAGGGCCATGTGGTTGGGTCTGGCCACGCACAGGTGGCCAATGACACAGAGAAAACTGCACCATCAGGCTAGGTTATACATAAGTGACCAATTGTGTTACAATTGACCCTATAATAGACATTTGAACTACCCTATCACCTTGGTCAGAATTGGCACCCAAGAGGCGGGGTCCACACACCTTGGTAGCTAGGGAAACAATATGCGCCCTCACTGATTGGATACCTCTATCAGGCCTGACCAGCCCTTATATTCGGGCTTTGTTACCTGGGACTAGTTTGGGGGACTTGTTTTTTAAGTAAGTCCCCTGAGGGGAAGGGGGGCAGGGACAGTTTAAGTTCTTACTGTATAAACAACAAAGTCATTGTTTAACCGATGGAATTGCCCTGGCTAAATGGGTCCTTACAATGAATACAGTGATAAGGCGGCAGCAGAAGTTTTAGCTAAGGACAAAGCACAAGCTGTCACCCTGCAAACCCTCCCACCCTTACCTCCTGGGTGGGACATATGTGATATTCCTCCAGGAAGCTCCCATCTGTCTTCATGTTAATGTCTTGCTAGAGAGAAAAGCAACCTTAACTGGACAATGGCAAAACCTCCAGTATCCTGCAAGTCTTTAACAAATGAAAATCCTTTTGAGACCTCCCTTTTCCTTACCTCCCCCAACTCCCAAGTATATAATCAGCCATCCCTCACAACCCCGGGGCAGCAGCTCTTCCCACCCATGGGTCCCATCCCTGTGCTTCAATAAAACCACCTTCATCATCATTAGCCATCAGAGAAATTAAAATCAAACCCACATTGAGATACCACCTTACACCAGTTAGAATGGCAAAGATTAACAAGGCAGGAAAAAAGCAAATGTTGGAGAGACTGTGTAGGATGGGAAACCCTTTCACACTGTTGGTGTGAATGCAAGCTGGTACAGCCATTGTGGAAAACAGTGTGGAGATTCTTCAAAAAGTTAAAAATAGAGCTACTCTTTGACCCTGCAATTGCACTACTGGGTATTTACCCCAGAGATACAGATGCAGTGAAAAGAAGGGCCATATGTACTCCAATGTTCATAGCAGCAATGTCCACAATCACCAAAAATGTGGAAAGAGCCAAGATGCCCTTCAACAGATAAATGGATAAAGATGTGGTCCACATATACAAGGGAATATTACTCAGCCATCAGAAAGGATGTGTTGGGTCCATAATCAAAGGAGTGAGACTGATACAAAGCGAAAGTCAAGCAAAGCTTTATTTCGCGCCAAGCATCAAGAATCAAACTGATGGGCCAGGGCTGTCTCTTCTACAAAGAGGCGACCCCTCCCTGCCTTACAGACTAACTTTTATAGAGCAAAGGCCATGTGGTTGGGCCTGGCCACACACAGGTGGCCAATGAGATTGTAGCACACAGAGAAAGCTGCACAGTCATGCTAGGTCACACATAAGTGACCAATTGAATTACAATTTACCCTAGTAGATATTTGAACTAGCCTATCACCTTGGTCAGAATTGGTGCCCAAAAGGCGGGACCCACACTCCTTGGTAGCTAGGGAGACAATATGTGTGTCCCACTGATTGGATGTCTCTACCTGGCCTGACCCGCCCTTGTATTTGGACTTTGTTACCTGGGACTGATTTCCCAGACTTGCTTTTAAGTAAGTCCCCCGGAGGAGGGCGGGGTCAGTTTAAGTTTTACTGCATAAACAACAAAATGGCTGTTCAACCGAAATGGAGCCGTTTTAGCTAAATAGGCCCTTACAGATGAATACCCAACTTTTGTATCAACATGGACGGGACTGGAGGAGATTATGCTGAGTGAAATAAGTCAAGCAGAGAGAGTCAATTATCATATGGTTTCACTTACTTGTGGAACATAAGGAATAACATGGAGGACATTAGGAGAAGGAAGGGAAAATTGAATTGGGGGAAACTGAAGGGGAAGACAAATCATGAGAGACTGGACTCTGAGAAACAAACTGAGGGTTTTAGAAGGAAGGGGGTAGGGGGATGAGTGATGTACAATTTGGTTTAGCAAGAGAATTTGATTGAGTATTCAGGTTGAAGACAGCAGTTTCTACCATCATCCTTCTAGTCGGATAAACCCCTAGCCAGTAGTCATGCCTTTGAAGCATGCCGGCTAAGTCTGATCAGGAAGTCATCCCAAACATCTTTTTACTTCATAGTTCCCTATGTATACACAGTTTTAAATATACTCATTTAAAACTTTTTGCTAGAAAAGAATGTATACATGTTTAAAAATGTTATTTAAAATTCAATTTTACATGACATTCTCCCCCTTCCTGTTATTCCAGGTATCTAATGGAGTGCCTCACCTCTATCATTACAAAATACTCAGAAAATGAATATATTCTGAATGAATGGAGCTCAAGTTATATTTTTAGCATTCCTTAATCTGAAATATCAAAGTACACTTAGAGCCAGTATTTAGCCATAATTTATTATATTACACTTCCAATAATTATCAAACAAAAGTGCACCAACACCTAGATAAAAAGAAAAAAATAAAGAGATCACTTGAGAATTGACAGAACCCTTAAAGTTTAGTTGTGTCTGTGTGAAGGGAACTGATCCATATTTACTGAAGAATGTGATAATGATCCCTGGTGCTTTTAAATTCACATTTCAATCTCTAGAATCTTCAGAGATTTATTCCCAAAGACAAACAATAATATAAGATAGCACAGCTGCCAAATAACCACGACTGAATTTCTTGCTCTGGGATGAATGAATTTGTATTTCAAGAGGTAGGATTTTGGCTTCTGTGACTTCATATGATTCTCTAAAGTTGTATCTGTATTCTCAATTCATCGTGAAGAAACAGAGCAGATGTAACCCAGCAGAAAGCTAACAAGGCACCTGAGCTGAATTAACCTACGGTCTATTTAGTGCATATAAACAGGCATAGTTCCAGGTACCAAGATTCATCATTTATCCACTCCTAGGACTAGAAACGCACATGGTCGTCTTACACCACCTAACCCTGGAACTCAGCAATAATGCTAATAAATTCACTAGCCTTGAGAGGCTTTGGGGACTTGCTGTTAGTAAATATCTTGTGGAAAATCTTCCTTATGGTTCTGAATGCTTTAGCTGACAAAGCAGATACCATGGACAAAGTCTAGAATATAAAGGCAGAAAACATGGAGACGAGTTTCCATCTGGCCACTCGCTGGTTGGATATTCTTAATTTCTCAGGCAGGAAATTCATTCAGCTGTATACCATGTCAAAACAAAATTATTTTATTCTAGAATTCTCCAATGAGAAAGCATTGCTATATTAGAAAATGATTTTGTTTGAATAAATGTAGTTTAATTGTGTCCTAGATATTAATCATGTTTTGCCTAGTAGATTGACATCAATCTACTTGATAAGATAATATTTTAATTGTAAATATTATGTGTATATAATAAATTTACAATAGGTGACTTTTCATTTATAACCTTAATTTGGAATTCTTTTTTATTTCTTCTTTGTCCTATCAAGAAAATTGTATTTCTCCTTTTTAAGAAATGGTCTTGTTTTACAGATCTTGTAAACTTTGTGATTAACTAGTACCTTTTTTTATATGTTAGCTATCCTCAAGTAGAAAGGTTAATTCATTATCCACCCATTTCCAAGAGACTCTGCTTCATCTTAAGTATTAATTAATTTTGTTTACAACATAGTCACCAAAGGAATGAACTAGATTCAAACTGCCTGGGATTCATATCTTGATTCTACCATGTGCTATGTAAACTTAGATAAATTACTTAATATTTTTTTAAAGATTTTATTTATTTATTTGACAGATAGAGATCACAATTAGGCAGAGAGGCAGGCAGAGAGAGAGGAGGAAGCAGGCTCCCCGCTGAGCAGAGAGCCTGATGCGGGGCTCGATCCCAGGACCCTGGGATCATGACCTGAGCCGAAGGCAGAGGCTTTAACCCACTGAGCCACCCAGGTGCCCCCAATTACTTAATATTTTTAAGGTCAGTTTCTTCATCTATAAATCACATAAAATGCTTAATATTCATTATAGAAATTAAAGAACTGTATATACAAAATTCTTAACCTTGTGCCTACCACTTAGTAAGCATTCAATAATGTTAGCTATTACTCAAGACTCCTTAAAATGTTTAAATATAGGCTATTATACATATTTTTATCCTTTCTGTGAGGCTTGCCATTCCTTTTGTTCTTTATGTAAGTCTTACGTTTTTAACCTTTAGCCTTAAAGCTACTTTAAATACATTTTATAAATAATGTAAAGAGAAAAGGGTATATTATTTCAAAGTTTTCTAGTTTCTGCTGAAAACAATTCTTAAAATACAGAATACTCATATAAACACTTACATTTTTTACTCTAAAACTTTATGTAAAATATATAAGTTTTTTAAAGTAAAAAAAAAGTTCAAACTTAGTTTAAATATTTGCTTGTTTATAATAACAATATAATCTTTGGGTATTAACAAAAATGAAGCCATCAAATTTATAACTCCTATAATATTTTCACCACAGGTTCATTTGGGGAGCTGCTCTGTTGTCTCATGGATTCCTTGGAGGGTGGGAACCACACTGCAGTGACAGGGTTCATTTTATTGGGCCTAACCGATGACCCTGTCCTTCAAGTCATCCTCTTCCCGACCATCCTCTGCCTCTACCTGGTGACCATATCTGGTAACCTTAGCACAATCATTCTGATCAGGATCTCCTCGCAGCTTCACCACACTATGTATTTTTTTCTGAGCCACTTGGCCTTGGCTGACATAGGCTTTTCATCTACTGTCACACCAAACATGCTTGTAAACTTCCTGGTGGAGAGAAATACCATCTCCTATCTTGGATGTGCCACCCAGCTGGGTTCAGTTGTTTTCTTTGGGTCAAGTGAGTGCTTCCTGCTGGCTGTTATGGCATATGATCGCTTCATGGCAATCTGCAACCCTCTGCTTTATTCAACCAAAATGTGCACACAAGTTTGTGTTCGCCTACTCACAGTGACTTACATAGGTAGTTTTCTTAATGCTTCCTCTTTTACTATTTGCTTCTCATTTTTACTCTTCTGTGGACCAAATCAAGTCAACCATTTTTTCTGTGATTTTGCTCCTTTAGTTAAGCTCTCCTGTTCTGATAGCAGTATCCCCGCCGTTGTCCCCTCATTTACGGCTGGCTCCATCATCGTGGTCACTGTGTGTGTCATAGCAGTCTCCTACATCTGTATTCTTGTCACCATCCTGAAGATGCGCTCCACCGAGGGACGCCACAAGGCCTTCTCCACTTGCACGTCCCACCTCACAGCAGTCACTCTGTTCTTTGGGACCATCACATTCATCTATGTGATGCCCAAGTCCTGCTACTCAACTGACCAGAACAAGGTGGTGTCTGTGTTCTACCTGATAGTGGTCCCCATGTTGAACCCCCTCATCTACAGCCTCAGGAATAGTGAGATGAAGGGGGCGCTGAAGAGGGAGCTCACCAGAAAAATATTTTCTTAGTGAAGCTTTTATATAGTATTTGATAAAATACCATAAACATAATAATAAAATGTATTTTATTATTTTATAGTATTTGATAAAATACCATAAATATAATAATAAGATTATATTTATGTGGTCTAAATATGTCAGTCTGTATGTCAGCCAGCATGGAGGTTTTAAAGTGTGGGGGGTGGATTTTCTGATACCAATTTGTAAATCAGGCTTATAGTGAGTTACCTTCAACAAAATTAATTTAAATTACGAACACAAATTGGTTCACATGAAAACATACCTAATCAACTGAAAATCCTTCATAACTTTTCTTCATATTTTTTCAAAAGCAGTTCTCTGCATTAGTTAAAGGTTATTGTACCTCCATACCTTTAAGACTAAGTCCGTTTCAGCAGAAGTTAACCTGAAATGAGCATACTTATTATGACTGAGTACATTTTGAGGGGAAATGATCAAGTGGAACCAGACAGTAAAACTACTGGAAACATTTTTTGCAGTAAAGTTATCTGCTGGGGATGGACTCTGTGGATCCAGAAACGCTGGCCTGTGTTCTCCATCCCTGGTTCCAGCCTTGTTGCAGGGGACCACATAAAAGAACAGGACAGGATGCCCCTGACTAACCTGTGAATGCTTCCGTCAGGTCAAATAGATGACTTCTCTGTGGGAGTGAGCACAACTCCTGAACTCCTCAGGGACTGAGGGAACAACCAACTCTTGGACTGACTTGTTCATGGGCAGACTCACATCCCGTGAAGGAAGCTAGAGGAGACTGGATTGTGTTTCCTCCATGAAGCTTAAGTTATTTTTATGTACTGACAACTACCACACTTATTTCTCTTCCCCAGTCCTCTCTTTAATGTTTTAAACAAAAATACTTTTGTCTAATGAAACTCTAGGACAGATCATCTCAAACAGAGTTGTCATTTCTTACCCCAAGTTCCTCCCTCCAATATTCTGTATCCCAGCAAGAGGCCCCTCGTTCAGTTTATAGATTCTGAACCCTGAGAGAAATTGATTTCTCTTCCCCCTTCACAGTCCTACAT